>JAMKCH010010087.1:0-60302 GCA_023653785.1 Ophioderma brevispina
AAGGAAAGTCCACATCCTGTGCTTGAAGTGTTTTGACATAGCAATTACACAAAGTCTATAATTGTTCATCAACAGGTGGGCAATCTTGCTTCCTATAGGTGAACAAAGAACCCTATTCAATTCTTAGAATGAAGATGATAAGACACTAAAGTCCTCTATAAACTGCGGACCTCTTCTGACATGTTCTCAGGGCATGTTTCACACACAAGTCCATTTAGAACTAGGTTCCATCCGATAAGTCCTGCATGCACAACACATTGCAAGTTTCAAATTTTCCGTGCTCCTCACTCATATTTATAATGATTAATTTGACATGATTTAATTAATATAATACAGAAAATAATATAAATTTCAGGATCTGTCACACCCCCCTCCCCTCCCCCTCCCCTCCTCCTCTCCTCTCTTCTCCTCCCTTCCCATCCCCTCACCTAAACCCCCCCCCTTCCCTTCTCCCTCCCTCCCTTCCTTCCCCTTCCTTCCTTTTTTTTTTCCTTCCCCTTCCCCCCTTCTTCCCTTTTTCCTTCTTCCTTCCTTTCTTTGTTTTATTTTATTTATTGATTCCAATCATAAAGGTGTTGGAATTTTATTCCGTTATCATTAATTAATTCTTTTCCTTCATTCATTCATTCCAAGCGTTTATTTAAATGCATTTTATCCTTATGTTATAACATGCTCGGCTTACGTATTCACTGTAGTTATTTATTATTGCCATTTCCTCCGTTTGTTTGCATTGCCTTTTCAGAAATAGTTCTCCTTATTTTCAGTTATTTCTGCCAGGTGATTTTTTGCATATTTTAATGTCACTCTTGAGTTCCCAATTCCCCCCTCCTCATTCCCCCTCCCCTTCCCTTCCCCGCTCCCATCGTCCATTTCCCCCTTCCCCAATCCCCCCTCCCCCAATTCCCCTTTCATCCCCCTCCTCATTCCCCCTTCCCTCCCTCCCCTTCCCATTTTCCCCTCCCATTCCCCCTCCCGCCCCTCCTTCCCCCCCTATCTTTCCTACCCCTCCCCTCCCCTTCCCCCCTCTCCCGTTCCCCCTCCCCATTCCCACTATCCTCCCTCCCTCCCTCTCCCACCCCTTCTCTTCCCTTCAAACCCACTCCTTTGCCACTTAATTTCCCATTTCATGGGTCATGGTGTTTTAGGTTCCTGTGGCAATGAGTACCACATATTTCGATAAGTAAAGATGTTTTCACATGTATCTTTCAATTTTAATCATTATTCTAACCTTCTTGGGCGAAAGTTTATATAACTTCCGAACCAGTTGGCCAGGACCACTTACGGTCAGCGAGTACCGGTATTAGCTTATCGGACTTAAAGTTTATGTCCGGATCTAAGCGCTAATGCCGTTTAAATCCGCGCCCACACGACCAACTTTAAGTCCGATAGTACTACCGACAGGATTAAAATTCGATCAGTGCGCGTCCACTACGGCAACTTAAGTTCTCGACGTTTAATACGGACCAGAGTTATACCGGATTAATTGACTTAAGGGTCCGACCGTGTGGAAACACTTTTTAGAGCCCCACTTGAATTGAAAACTTTGCAAAAATTAAAGGTTTTTATTAGAATTGGAACATTCTTATGAAAATACGATACATGCAGCTTGAGTATTTACGAGCTGGAACGACTGTATCATTTACGGCTGGATTAGGTAATAATGAAAACATATTACATAAACATTACAATATCCATACAGGAAAGTCGCAAGCATTTCGTTAATGAGGTCGCATGGCTAATCCCCTTCCGAAACCCTTATTCCAGAACCAGGCAGATATCATTATTGACAATTTCGTATTTGCGGACATCTCAAAGACTGATCTGTAAATTATTCCATCCAGCTTTGTGATTATGACAAATTGCATTTATGTATCTCTGATGAAGAAGTTATATGACCATTTCTTAGTATAACACAGATTCTAAAAAGCAAATTTTCCGATTCACAGGAGTTTTCTCTTATCTTCAGAATTTGCAAACTTTAATTTTTTGTGTTCAAACAACGACCAGAAAGTCTTACCAACGGTGGTTGAACATGCGATTTGGACTTTCTGTCATATCTAACAAACTCATTCGGTGAAGTTCATATACCATAAACTGATTGTATATCTTAAAAGAAACATAAATCAGTTTTTTGACGATTTTAATTTTGACATATCTCGACAACGTGTGCATTACAAGCCCAAGCCTACACTCCGTAGCCTACTCGTGCTCCACGCATCTGCTATTGTTTTTGGGCGAGTTCTCTCATGAAATCAGAGTGACTTTTTTATGGTCCGGGTGTATCACTGTTATAATCAATACAATGTTATACTAGACCCATTACTATCTTACCCCGTCCTCCCCTATCTCAAAATACTATGGGATGACAAAAGAGGCACAAACACCAGATTGTGGGAATCATCAGGTCATGTAAGGTCAATGGGCCTACGCACCGTCAGGACTACCGGAGGTTCAACCATGAAGGGATAAATTGTTTACTAATATTTTTGCCCTAGCTTAAAAAGCGCTAGGGGCCAACCGGGTAACCCTATACTTAAACCGTGTAAATCGCAGTCTATCTGACTCACGGTTTCCGTGCAATCGCTAAGTCTAAAAAATGAAAATTTTGCGTCAAAAGTGGGATCGTAAACCCACGACCTTTATATTATAAGACGAGCCGCATACACTACACAAACGCCACGCAACTCGAGTCTGCAGTCGATCGTTTTTGGTGACATTAACAAATACATACGGAATAAGCGCGCACATACACTATAATCTTGTTTTGCGAGTACCTGGGGCCCGTTCCCCAAACTCGTGCGTACCCTATGTGTATACTAAATCATGCTTATGTTCCCCTACAACAGACCGTTCATAACCAGTCAACACAGTGCTTTGGACCAATTGGTCCACTCAGGCATGAACATATATGCCGTAAGATTTACGACTGAGGTTCGGGAACGGACCCCTGTCGGCTTCTAGCCACACCGCCTCTATATTTAACTAGCGTTGGGGCAAACTTACTAAAATTGCATACCACTGAACACTACCTGGACGTTTTTTTTCTTGAACTAGATTTATCCATTTTCGTTGCTTCCACGTACCAAAAAGAACCATCCACCGTTGTCGAACTGCCTGCTACACAGCCAGCCAGGCAGCCGGAGGATGGGATGGTTTTCGAATCGACCTGACATACACGAACAAACATAGACGATAAAGAGGCAGAGACTGACAGATCAGATCCAGTACCAAACGGAGCCAGACAGACACAGAGAACAGACAGATAGACAGTCAAGTTAACGCAGGTATATTTTTGGACTTTTTTTTTTGTTTACATAAAACACCCAAGTCGCAAACTAGAACACAAGTCATGAAGGATAAGCAAAACATAAAAAATGGAGTCAGACAGTAGCCTCAGTTAGCACAAAGACATGACAGACCGAGGAGAGACTGCCAAGAACAGAGACGACATACACACAGACAGCAATACATTGACATCGTTTTATATTATAGGATCATGGATGAATGAATGGATAGATAGACATAGAAAACGATGGGTCGAAAGGTGTAGGTCAGTGGTGAGATTTGTGTTCAGATATGCTGCTGCTTACGGAGTCATAAGTGTGTTAATAATCAACGGTTCTTTTCCCGAGTAATTTGCATTAACAACATCCGCAGTTGTAACCATTTCTATAGCTACTTTTAAAGTCAGAATCATGACACGAACAATGGAAGGAGTTAACTAAGCACTGTAGCAATCCATATCCCAGGGCTAGATTTTAAAAGAACAAATCGAAATAAATTAGTCTTCCGAGCCTCTGTCTTTATTTTCTGGGAGGTGCAGTGTACCACATGGATACGTCAACGCTCTATTGTGCCTTCTCCTTCTTTGACTAGGGGCAAAATAGTAACGAACGCGAGAAAAAAAAAGTTGAAAAGGACCTTTGTGATGTCGCCAGTTGCATCGAAAAAACCTTTTCGAACATGTTTTTGTACCTTCACAGGACAACCGAATAAAGGGCTTAAGTTCATTCTAGAATTGTATGTGAGCAATATCCGGCCCCCATTGGCTGAGTACGTTCAGTTATTAACAAGTTGTGTTTCAAATGTAGTGCACGAACTACGGATACATTGCCTCCGATGTGATGGCTTCTCATTTTGATTAACTATTATGTCCGTCCTGGCACCTTCAACTTCAAGTGTGCCGGGGATAGGGGCTTTTCAGTTGCTGCTCCCAAGCAATGGAACATGATGCCAGTCAGTATCGCTCGCACCTACAGTCAAGCTTCAATCACTTCTCAAACTTAACTTTTTTAATTTTTTAGTTTTTGCTTTTTTTTTTTTTTGGCTTTTTTTTCTTTTGTTTCATGTGTTGCGCTTTGTAATGCTGAGGCAAGCGCATTTATAAGTGTCCGTGTATTTGTATTATTATTATTATTAATTGTGTAGGTTATGAAAAGGTACGAAAGGTAACAAATATGGCGTTCGAATGAAATGATCAGCAGTCCCTTAAACGTAGCCACATCCTTCTTCTCGCTTGACAGACTGGATAGGGAAAAAAATCTGAACACGTGCCTCGAAATACCACATGAGATTTGAAAATTATTTTCTAGCATACAATCGTGCATTCATAAAAGAGCATTCTCTGCTTAGCAACTAAGAAGGCTTAAATAACTTCAGCCTTTTCATGACATTCCCTCTAACCGGCAATACTTTTAGTATTAGGTCAGTAACAAGAAGGATTTCTACCCTTTCCTTCTAGCTAAGGATCCGCTAAGTCCTCAGTGCGTGATGTAGGCGACGTTATTACAAACTGTAACTGGCAAGTAGAATATAGCACATTCTAATTCTTAAATTCCCGTTACTGTAGGTACGATTTAGGAAAATGCTATGACGTGAACAGTAGCGTACCTACACAGGGTTCATCCAGAGACTTTTTAGTGAGAATTTTACACCCCACACTTTTACGCACCACTTTCTGCGGTTTCGGAATGAGAAAAAATGTCTTGATGAACAGTTGATTACCATTTAATAACATTTTATTGGATTTCACTGTTAACTGTCTTAAAGCAATAGCGACGTCATAATTTCTTGGGGCGGCCATTGTAAAGCATTGACTACTGTTCGATATAAACTGTCTAAAACAAATCCTATAACGTTTATTCTCGTTTCTTAAATGACTTTTTCGATTGTTGTTAATGCAAAAATTCCTTAATATACGTTCATAGACTTTGATTTGATATAATAGCGTATACAACACCCTGTAATTCCGCATATATGTCGAGGTTCGTTTTTCTCGCTCTATCACGATTTCTTTTTGTACACAACTTGTTTTGCGAATTGACATCATATTCGTCTGAAACGCTTGTCTGTGTTTTGGACAAGCCTATTTTGTTTTCGCTTGTGTACTTTTTAAAGTGCAACGGTGTAATTGAATCATTCTTTGTTTTGAATGAGGTTTCATTACCTGACATTTTTTACCATCATTGCTTAATTCAAGATACTCTGCTAACTTTATGCAATACTACGGTGAATAAAAACTGTCAAGTATTAAAGATGATCTTGGCCTTAATGGGCCATCACGATAATAGATAGTATATATATATAGATAATTTAAGATTTGTTTTGTTTTTATAAACACTCTAATTATACTTTCATGTGTTGACAAAATGAAAGAATCGCTTGAAAAATAACGCTAGATTGGCAGGTTTTGTAACCACACCCTTTTTTTTTCCATTCCTATGGGAAATTTCACACATTAAACTTGTGTTTTTGTGAAATGTATATCATATCATATGCCTTGGCCAACTTAATGTTCCATCTTTCTTGTATTATCACACGGATTAATCATGAATCTATCTTATATCATGTGTCCACTATCTGACAAATTAAAAGTTTCAGACTATGACCGCTGCTTGAGAAAGTTTTGATACGAAATTGCATTTTTCCTGGCAATTGTGTTCTCAATGTCAGAAGCCACACTAGAGAGGTAGCCACAACACACACCTCTAATAGTGACGAGACGTTCAATAACACAATGTTCACAAGGTAACGTAGAAAACCGAGTAGTACATTTGAGTACCAAACTACAAGCAGTAAATACAGAAGTACCGGATCAGTTCTACAAGTACGAAACGTCCAAATAAAGAGGAACGATAATAAAGAAAAATACAGGGAATAAATGTCCGTTTTTCCATATGACCAAGAATTTAAAGATTTACCACCCAACCACCGGATAAAATTTTTTTGAAGAGTATCTTGAAATATAGGTTACGCTTAAGTATGAAATTATGTGTCATCAGCTATAGGAAACATATCCAAGGCACACCTAGATTTAAAATAATAATGTTTGTTCTGAACTCTGCTTATGGTTAATTTAATTATGTAACAACGCCCGATATTGACACGGCTGTACAATTCTCACTTCTTCGACAGTAAAGTCATTCTTAAGTTGTGTCATCTATAATGCTTAATTACCTTTGTTACTAAGTACATCAAGGAACTCCATTCATGATGTAAATAATTTAAACGCTTTGAGAAAAATATAAAGAAAAGAATAAAAACATTTAAATAGAAAACATACAACTGAATTTACAATTTTGGGTATAAATTACTAATATAAAATAAAAATTACAAGAGTGTATTGAACTTGTTGTGTAGAGTCACCAAAAGTTTTAAGAACACAAACAGTGGTTCCGTGGACAGAGTAAATAATCAGTACCTATCTTTTCTAACACTAATGCAAAGGGGTTTGCAATACGTTAGTGGCATAAACGGGGGGGGGGGGGGTTCTAGGGACCCCCCCTAATATAAACCACTTTCCTAAAGGATTTTTAGATGAAATCCACCACATGTTAGAAGGCTTCAAAGACATCAACAATAAAGAAATAAAAACTGAAGAAAGAGAAAAAGTGGTTCAGTAAGGAAGAATTAGGGGAAAACAAAACATGTGATTCATTTTGGTAACAAGTCCGAAAAAGAAAAAGACACTAATTTGTTTCTGCATTTTTCGCATTGCTTCACTATAGACTTGTGCTGATTGCGTAATTGGTGAAGAAATGAAGGAATGAAACTCATTTACCATATTAGCACAAACATAAAGTGCTATCAGCCATTTATATTTTTTGGGTCCTTGTATAATTTACCATAGGTTACTACATAAACCGGCACATCATATGTAAAAATATTATGGCTCCAATGGCCCTACTCTACTTCAAGTTTTATTAAAGTAATTATTTAATTTTGTTTATGTTCATATGTGTATGCTTATGAAAATCAGAATCACAGTAACTCTAATAAGATTTTTCATTTTGTAATGGGCACTTCCGTTAGTGCATATTGGGGGGGGGGCTCTAGGGACCCATGCTATTAACGCAAAAAAAACGACGCGATGGATGAATTTTTTTTTGCACAATGCAACAGCGCAACTAAAAAGTTAGACGAATACAAAATATACCAAATATATTGCAGCGTTAAAATTAAAAATCACGCGGCTGAAAAACAAAAAATGAGTCCCTAGGAACCCCCCCCCTTATTGCAGGTTAAGTGTTAAACGAGAATAAATTTCTCAATGCCAAAGTTTAAATCAAATTTAAAATTCTCTTTAGACAAAAACAATGATGTGTTTATATAAGTAGAGTAATATTTATAGAGGGTTCCACTGTTGCAGAAAAAATAAGTGTAAATCTCGCGCTTTACCGCCGCGCTGTGTGTAATAAGCTGGCCAAAACAAGTAGTTTTAAATTGGGAAGCAATAAGTATCTGCAGGTGTGAAAATGGATAGACAGAAAAAAGTAATAAGTTATTGAAAGATATAAATGAGCTCATTAATATTTAAACTGTCCACTAACCAATATTCAAAAGGAGAGGTCCGGTCGCTTGGTGACAAGGCGCCACAGATTACGAACATTTCGCACGTGTATGGTTAAATACTAATAAATATAGAACTTGCAATTCAAATAAAAGTGGTTCTAAGCGACCTGATTTGAATTAAATTTATCGAATGCAAGCACCGCAAGAAAAGTGTAAAAGTGAATGAAATCATTCGTAGCTTGAATGATCAAGACCCAAATGAAAATTAGGCTTGCTGAGTCGATTGTCTTAAGAGTATTATCGTGGGGATCATTCCATTGTTCATTCTGGTAATTACCCTACACTGTTAAAAATGTTCATTACAATAATGTCGTTTTAACTGGCAGCTGGAACTCACAACAGTTAAAACGACGTTTTTCTACAGTTATTTGCACATTTCGAGTCCTTTTTTACAGTTATTTGCGCGTTTCGAGTCCCGTCTGACAGTTAAAGCGGCGTTTTTTAAGAACATTTTTAACAGGGTAGTGTTTTTCTCCTATTAGTCGTATATTAATTTGTGATCACCTTTCTTTGTACCGCATTAATACAGTGTTCGACAATGGCATGCTTTTTGAGTCTTGTTATAACTCTTAAATTAGAGGCCTTTACCTAAGCATTGCGAGGATATGCGATACTTTCAGGTAATAACAATTTTACTGTACGCGAAAAAATACCGTCATCATCTTCCTGGCAGTTGAAAACAAAATTGACCATGAAGGGATTTTAATCAATTATTGCTTAAAGTTATCGTGTTACACTAAGATCATTGCGGTCATCTACTGATCCAATTGATGCTACACGAGTAAACGTTTGGTCCTTGACAAGATCTGTTTGATATTCGAGTACCGTATGATATAACTGTTTGAAGGACACCTGGGATTAGAATGCCTTCGCGGAATTGGTTGAAGTCGCTATTACATGACATCGATTTCACACTAGCCAGTCCCTACAAGGTGTGATGTCAACTTGACAGACTCACAAACACCGTTTGCGAAGTGTAAGATTATCATCATGCATGGGGCCTCATTACACTGACCCCAAACTGGTCTTGTTTACACCCATTGGAAGCAATTTACTGATTTGAATATGGAAAAGTATATCAATTGTTGTTTTACATTTCGGTGGCACTTAGTAGTTGTTATCTCACGAATAGGGCTAGTAGAATTTCTCGTTGTAGCACTCTAAGATATAAAGCTACAACCTAGAACTCTGTTTTAACCTCATGCAGATGATGCCACATTAAATGGTTCCATTGGCATTTGTTTCCATTAAAGGTGCAACGAGAGATTTCGATGCATCCATAAAGTTATTTCATATAGATTAGACACCCGTTTAACAACTTTTTTTCAGATTCTTCGATGTCACCTATCGTACACTCTATACTGCGAGGAAGTGGTACCAAGAAAACCTGTAAACCACAAAACCCGAACAACAAATGGAAAGCTGTTTGTATTGCAATGCCGTACTAGAATTAAAAGAGTTAAGAATTCTCTCTCGTAAGAATATAGTAATATTACATTTTATTTAAAAAGTCATGTTGGACATAAAGCAGTAATCATCTACGCCTTGTAATTGTAAATGAAGTGAATATATTCCAACTCGTCATGTGGAGTGATACGTTTGTTCTTTTTTAAACCTGTTACCAAAAGATCAGAGTGACAAAATGAATTTTCATACAGTCTTGACTAATTGATATTTTTTAATCAAATGTTTAAATTATTCAAAAGCGTGAACTTTCCTTTAAAGATAAACGAATGTGGTTAAATGTCGGTTTACTTAAAGGAATTATGCTCTGATTGTTCATTTTGGTTACGCTCATTAAATACTAATAATTACACTAACTCTACTGTCCATTCTTGAAGAATGAAACATTCAATAAAGAATTAATTATTCTGTAATAATGGGTCGCGAACGCATTTTCATATTAAACCAAGCTGTTTTAGGTAATAGAACAAAAAGAAAGGGTTTACAGTATCATCTATGGGTTCATAATACATGCATGGGCAGAAAAAAATGTCCAAAGATAATGGGCAAGGCGTGATTATTTACTTTTTCTATCCTCGGAAACATTATTCGCTCAAAAGGAACACTGCATTACACTTTACCACCGATCAATCAGAACACTACCAGATAAGCACCAAAGTTGTAAAATTACGAGCAAAAACCCTAATGATTTAAAAGTATTTGAAATATTGAACCTTACATTTAGCTGAGGAATGAACATTTTCAACAAAATTTTAACCAGAACTGAATTTAGACAAGGACACTTCGTATGCAAACAGGATCGTTCTTCATATTTAATCTTCTTAATGATACTTACAGGGTATTTTCACGAGAACACTGTAGGGCATTTGATTTATCATTTGTATTAAGGGTAACATTCTTTTCGCCTCATAACACAATAGAATTTGCCATTGGTGAAGAAAGACAAAACATGGTCTGATATTATAAGTGGTGAAATACAATACTGGAACTGAAGTAGCATTTTCTCCATAAGATGAGGATTGAACCTTTCAGAAAACTATACGATCTCCATCTACAACTATTTGCAACATTGGTGAAAGAGATTCCATACAAGGTTAAATAGACGATAGTGATAGGTGATGTGAATTTAAGTGTTCTAATTATAACTCTTATATGTAAATTATTCATTAGAGAACGTATTTTCCTCGAAAGTGTTATACCAATTTAAGATTGGATATCATCCAAAATCAAATAAAACCACCAAGACTATACTCTGTACTGTACTGTGTGCTTGAATCTACAAAGTTATACTTGGTTTGGTACAGCATGGAGGTAAAGCGGCGCGTAATTGTTTGTCTGTTTTGTTCAATGGTTACGAAATCAATCAAAGGATTTAGATAGCTGCTGATCTGTAAATGTGTAAGATGGCATGTTGTAAACTTATATGTTATGCTTCAGCTTAGCTAGATTGTACGAAGGCTTAGCTAAAAGTTTTGTAGAGTGGGCGCCCGCTTTGTTCCTGGAGGAAGAAGCGTCAATTTGAAAAGCTCCCTGCATCGGCGGGGATAACCTCGACACTCCGAGGTCGTATTCATAAGGGGTTCGCTATTTCGAAGGTTTGCTAATTCGAATTCTTTTAAGCAGGGTTCGATTTCCGATAAAAAAAAAAGTATTTTCGGGATAGGGAACATTGAAGGGTTCGAAAAAGCGAATGCTCGGAGAAAAACGAAACTTAGAAGAAATAGCGAACCTTCGGAACAGCGAACCTTCCGCCCTATCAGACAGGGACCATGGAAGCACCCCAACTGGCCTGTTGTATTTCACATTGATGGCGGGGAGAGGGCAATTTCCAAATGGGCAACTGGGGGATGGAATTATGTCCTGCTTAGGAGGTATGTATATATAGTAGAGTAGATCTGTTGCATTTTTTGGGGAATTGTGCACTTGGGGATAAAAGCATGATAATTTGGCACATATCTAGGCATGTCATAAGAAAGCTTTAGCTATAGGGGCCATCGCGATTGTCCTCTGATTAAAAAGGCCGCCATTTTTCAAAATGGCTGCCATGCCTGTTGCTAGTTATCCTCTAGATTGAGATTGGGTCGATAAATACCGTGCTTTTAGGCATTCAAGACCATGGATTTGATGCACATTGGATTGGTTAAAAAGACTTTCGATCAATGGCCATTGCAGGGTTTATCCCATGGCCGTAATGACGGCCATTTTCCAAAATGGCCGCCATTAAACAGTATGTACTATTTGCTATGAAATAGATACATCTTTTTTTTCATACAAGCAATAAAAGTGAAAACCAGTTTTTATTTGAGCTTTTAAATTAGTTGCATGACAACAGTGGTGGCCATTTTCAAGATGGCCGCCATTAATACTATAGTCTGTTGTAAACTCTACCTTTAGTTATAGAGTTCAAAGTCTTCAGACAGGGTGTTGCTTAAGAATAGGTTTTTTATTAGAAAGACACATTAGGTTATCTGATATACCAGAGGTTTGTCATCCCTTATTTCTTATGTTGAATGAAGAGGTACTTTGTAATACCCACAATAAAACTCAATAAGCAACCCATACCAAGTGGTTGCCCAGACCAGACTTCCATTTAAAGGCATGTTTTTTTTTTCTTTCCAAACGAATATGTGTCCATGTTGATCCAAACTTGAGGGCAAAACATTCTGGCTTGACAACCAGTATGAAGTATACATGCCAGACTATGGCCATTTCGCAGAATTTACTAGTCAAATTGCGGTACAAATAAACTAAAACTAGAGCGCTTTGTGGTCTTGAAGTATAATCAGTGATCTTCTCCAATGAAGGCAGCACTCACCTATCAAGCCGGTTACAGTGGGCTCAAATGATGATGCATCTCATGAGCTTCCATGTCCAAGTGAATGAAGAATGGACTACAAAGGAAAAGAGTATTGGGAAATCTTGTGGACAACCCCGTTCAGAAGTCGAAAAGTATGCAAAAACTTCCGTTGTGGGTGAAAGGAGGGCTGCAGTTGACAGAGGAAATGCCTTGAACGCAAACTCTTTAGTGCAGCCCGTATGTAGACTTGAATAATTTGCAACATAAAAAGATCTGCATCTGATATTGAGTGCATTTCTGTGTTTACCTTTAGTTGCTAACTGCAATTCTCTGCTTAATGAATAACAACACCTTATCTAAGACGCTTGACGAACATGATCCACTCGTAAGACAAACTCTAGTTCTCCATAATCATGCTGATTGGTATTCAGATGCCTTGGAGATTGGGGAAGAAGGAAAACCCTCGGCTGGGAGCGCAGAGTTTCACAGGACTGGGCTCACAGTATGCAAGAAAGATTACAAGGATCAGTGTTTTGAATACAACTCTTTCTTGCTAAAGCCAAGACGGAGTTATCGTAGCAACCAGATTACTACAATCAATGTGACCTTGTCCATGTAGTCAGCAATTTAACTCTAGAGTGAAACATACATTACCGGACCCATGAATGTCCAAAGATCTTGCTAACAGTTTTTGCAGAATCTACAAACAAGATCAAGAAGCTGCGTAACAGTCTACACGATACTACTACTGCCACGTCCCAGTTTCTTAAAACTATGTCTAGCTGATCTGTTACCAGTTAAGAACTTTTCCCTGCGCGGATCGATTTGTATTTCCTCAAGCCTCTCAAAGCATGATTTTCATCTCGTCATGTGAGTCACCAAAGGTCTCGTACCTGACATTTTTTGGCAGAAGTGAGTTATGTCTATATATGAAAAAGGAGATCATACGCTTAATTTGATATACATTTCAGTGACGTCTCAAATTATTGCAGATTTATTAAAGCTAAATAGCTATTTGGGTGGAGAGATACGACTTTGTTGCAATCAAAATTGAATTTCTCTTGAGTGCAACAAGTCACGACTTGTTGCACGACACAGGAAAAATAGTATGTAGATACGACAGTTTATTTTGGTAAGGGCGATGGGTTTTAAAAAAGGTGTGTGATAGTAAAAAAATCTCCCATTTTTAAGGAAAAGAGGAAATTTCATTTTTTACCAAATTTATGTTAATTTAAAAAAAAAAAAAAAAAAAAACCATAACAACATATCACAAAATGTAGTGACCAACCCGTTTCCACTCCAATATACGCTCATACTAGTACTTAATTAATTTACAAACGTAATGATACGCATAAGGAACCATATATTTCAAGTATACATGTAGGCTCAATTTATTGCCAGAGTTATTAGGTAATTAGACTAATTAGGTGTAGGTATTTTGTTGCACTCAAAATTGAATTTGGTGAGTGAAACAAAGTCGTAACTGGTTGATACGACTTGGTGCACGACACGAGAAATCATGTGTGTAGTTACCCCACTTTAATAGTCGACTACTTAATTGCGAAAATAAAAAATATAAGTTTTTAAAAAATACATTTTTTCAGTGTTTGTAAGCAATTATTTTCATTTGAAAAGTCAAGAAAGGATACGAAAAAGCTTCTCCTGTAAAATTATGAACTGTTAGCTACGACTTTGTTGAACTCACATGACAATATTTTCTGTGATCCCGCCCGCTGAAAGACAGAATCCAGCTAGGACACCACCATCCTCTCAAAGTATCGTCCTATATCCATTTCTTGGAAAGGGAAAAAGATTAGTAAATCTCGGTTAGAGTTATCTCAGCGATATGACTATATGGACATCTTGATTGGCGTTGACAAACAAAAGAGGCTATGTAGTCATGTAAGGTTTATAGACTTCAGTGTACTTTTGACACTCTATGAACATGAACGATCTTAACCCGCCTGAAGGCTATCAAATAAAATTCATGCAAATAAAACAATTAAGGTGGTTCTGTTCTTACTAGTGACCAAACCAATCTTGATCGATCAAAATTGCTTCATCAGATCTGTGGCGTGTTTAGATTGTGGTGGAGAGTTCCACATAGTCTGTTACTGGATGTATTGACTCATCTTGTTCTCTGCCCCACTACAGGAGATCATACTGCCCATGGTGTCAATCTGTCGTTTACACCAATGACAGCGCTATCTGTCTTTCCACCTTCGGGATCGTGAGCAGGCAATTAAATAATATTGAATCATGTATTGCAGTCATCAGATCCTGTGTAAATCAACAAGCTGATATTTATTAAAAGCGACAGAGAATGTTGTGCTCGTCTCATCTTTACAATGACTCGGAACTCTCAGCTCATCGATCTTTGGCAATCAGTTTTCATCCGCAAGATGAAGCACAGGAACTTGGTGCCATCTAGACTATCACTAAGAAAGAACAAGCATGTTAACAACTTATGCAAGGCTGCTTGGCACTGGATAAGGAAAATTGGGTGGTGGTAATTGTGACAGTACTTGATTGAAAAATGCACCATGGGATTGGTCCAGATTTGTTGAACAAGGTTGGATCCTGCAAATCCTTGCCCTATGGTCTCCCAGAAGAGAAGTGACCAAGGTTCATAGTCAATAATGCACTGCGTAGTTTGTCCTTAAAATCCATTATCAAGAACATAACATATCTACCAACTGCATGGCTTCCAATTAAACAGAGCACATTAATCGTAGTGTGAACTTTTGCTTTGTCTTTCTTATTATTTATCTTCTTCAAATTGGCGGTCTAGGATAGTTTGTTCTCACCCAGATTAGGTAGGTTGAGGCATATGAATCCGGAAAGATTTCAAATTCACCGATCCTGTGGGGTGCATAAACAAAGATCCTCACAGCGAAGATTCAGATGTATCCCCCATTTTATGTTCTGAAGACAATGGGTTGACTTTCTCTTCTATCTATTGTCTACAGTATATGTTCGAAAGTCTTACTTAAAAATTCTTATAATAGTTGGTAATTGATGTTGTATCATAGTTGTTTGCACATTAAGTTTATTCAGTGAATTGTATTGTCGTGTGATTAAATTGATGTATTATTACTTCTTTTTAACTATTTGGAAGTGTCTAGAGGCCTCTACTATTAGGCACTATATCAAGATTATTTTATGATTATTCTTATTAATATGAACTAGCACAAAAGATATGTTATATCAGCAATACAGAAAGAAACATGAAAAGGTAATCAATTTTATTAAGTACCATGATATTCATGATTGACTAATTAATCTTGGTTGCATTTTAGACTTTACGGCCAAAATTAGAAGTTTGCTCTGTTTGTCAATTTAAAATGAGTTCCACATTAAACACGGCCCTGATGACTTGCACACTAGGTAGCCATGATTGATTACACCAAAAAAGTGTGCATGCACCTGATCTGAAGTTAGCAGATTTTGGTAACTTATTAAAGAATATGATTACTCTTTGGGTATGGTACAGAGAAATTAAGCGTGCAATATCACATCATTGTGTTTACAACAAAATAGTCATGCTGTTGGCAGTAGCCAATACAGTTCTGGCATATAAACCTATAATTGACAAATTAATATAATAGGAATGTATAAGATCGTAACCACAACCAGGGACTCAGTGCATAGGATTTAAGTAAAACACTGTACAAAGAGAAAAATTGCCGCAATTGTGTGTCATGTGTGGCAGCCCTATCATGGGTATACCTATACTTGTGAAATAGTGTATGCTCGTATCAATAGACCATACCCTAACATAAAAGCCTCCTCTCAATCTCGTTATCAAGCCAACAAACAAAAGCCATTCTTAAATTGTTTTTTTGAGTTTATTCAGTCTGCAAAGCCAAAGATTTAAAAAAAGAATGGTGATATTTTTAAATGTTGACACCGTATTGATTGCCTATTTACAGTTTGTATTGGCATGGCTTGTGTAACATAAAGGCTGCCCCTAGTAACAGTGCCCATTTACCGTGGTTTTATTTTGGCATGCGCATGATTTAAAAAATTATGCTTTGTAGGAAAAAAAATGCATATTCAGTCGATTGTGAAATGAATGAAAAAGGTTAATAAAATAAGTGAAATGGTAGCAATTGGAAAAAAGAATGCCATTTTGGAAAAATGGCCACAATTTTGTTGCCGAATCGTTCTAATAAAATTGTATCTTTAGGCATTGCTCTGGGCTACCAAACATGTTTGGTAGCCCAAAACAACATAGAAAAACATTAGGGTCCATCAAGAGAAACCTCAAAACCGGAATGGCCCATTTTGGAAATGACCGCCATTTTTGTTACACGAAAAATCTGCGTAGTGCTGCCCCTCATAGCAACATCCTTCTAGAACAGCCCTAGATAGGTGCCAAATTTCATGCTTGTATCACCAAGGCCATTCATGCAATATCTCTATACTAATAATATTTGTCAGTGACATTGCGTGATGTTTGAATGAGACTAGGACTTGTATGAATGCAATACAAAACTGCTATGCGTGCCAACACAAACATGTGTGGTTTCAAAGTTGTTAGGTGTTGGGCTCGCTCCACGATCGCGTAGCAATAAATTCATTTGTCTAAGTCAGTTGCCCTGAAAAATCTAAAAACAACATGAGAGGGAAGGCGCACAACAATAAACAAAAACAAAGGAGGGTTCTGCTCTGTCTCAAAAATAGACACACCGCAAGTCGGCACCATCAGATCTGACCTCAATCAGGTGGCACAATAGGATGGAATGTTGCGCAAAGCTTCGTAAATATTAATGCAGGACAGTAGGACAATGCGTCTATAAACATACCTTAATATTGTAGTTATTGTGTTGTATAGTCCCTAAAACAAATTAACTAGCGTAGGTTTCAGACAGAAACAGAACTGCTAAAATTATTTTTTGGGGATCAAAATAGTTTAACCTTCTTGGGTAAGATTTAACAAGTTGTGGCCCAAACATCCAACCCCATGAGTATTGTCTGGTGATTGATCACAGTAGGAAACTTGTGTGAATTTGTGAGCCCAAATCAGTTGAAATGTAATATGGGGTTAGGACAGTCGAAGGCTAAGCGTTTAAGTTGCATTTCAATGGTTATTGAAATGAATACAATGGTTGTAATTACCAATCAGAATTATGTAGGAAAGCAACACCACAAATATAATTTTTTTCTAATGGTTTGGTATTTTTTGAACATCAAATCAGGAATTATAATTAACTTTTACAGTGAGTGTGTGTTGAATGTGTGATGTGTGTGTTGGTGCGTGTGTCCCTAACACAGTGCCACCTCCTAAACAAATAAAGTATTGAGTAAGTCTCCTGATATTATGATCAATTTTTGTATGGTTGTCGCATGCTAAAAAACATATCCTAACTACTGTTTATGACGTCTCGTAGGCGTTCAAGGTCAGAACAGAAATACCTTTCAAACACAAAATAAATGAGCCTTGTGCACAAGGTGATCTAATTTTATTTACAATTAAACAGATTTTAATGATTGGAAAATTGGTTTAAGGAATTTGGTTTTTAGTTATTTTTGTCCAACAACATAAACTTACGATAAAATTACACACAATATTTAAGAGTGATACTTAATGTAAACAAGAATGTCCCTTAATCTCACAAGAACGTTGCAGTTCAACGATGATAGGTCCTCACGGGAAGACTCCAAAATGACAGCGCAAGTTCACATTAAACTCCTCAGGTAATATAATCCATGGGAATCTTCCAGTCTGAAAGTAATTTGTTCCAGCAGTTGAAGGAGACGACAAGTTTAAATAAGTCCCTCGAGGACACTAAATCCCACAGTATATCTGTCCAAGAGAAAATCACCACGATTCTAGCGGTCACCAATTGGAATCATCTTTTGATCCAGCACTTTCGGCTTCAAAGACGACCAGTGAATAATTACAGCACTCTCTGCTCACATGGAATTGAAATACAATCAAGCCTAGCACTGTGGGGCTAATCTACATTATTGCTAGATAAAACTAGCTATACCATACTGTATAGCTGATTACAACTGCTGGACGAATCTTCTGGCCAAGTTTCCTTCATAATTACACAATATTTCATAAAGTTCCCAAGTCTTAAAATAAAATAGACATTACCACAGCATCATGCATTAAAAACATAACTTGCCTAGTTACCAACAATTGGAACTCACATTAAATTATATCATCTGAATTACATCACTTCCATATATAACTCTATGGGGGGGGGGGGGGGGGAATCCCTAGATTCTGCAATGTTTGATCTTAAAGCATAAACAAGTGACTCAGTTCTAAGTTAGCATATTGGGGAATTACTTCTCCCCTTGGCAATCTAAAGGTACATTTTGCAAAACAACTCAAGGGGATTCCCCTATTCTTTTTTTATAGTAAACAAAGTCTTGTCTCAAATAAAATGAGAAAATAATCTTTTAATCAAAATTTGAGGTAATATAACCACTACACAGTAATATTATTTTGCTGTTGTAACAGCTAGGGCAGATTTCTTTATAACTTGATATTAGTGGCCTTAACAATGCAATGTGTAGCTGGGAAAAACTAATCCTCACAGTGCTTGGGGCCGTGCCCCCCAAAACCCACGTAAGTTCTTGTTTTCTTCTTAACATAAAATTTTGGGTGCATCGATGCTTGATCGCAGTCAGAGAGAGACAGCCTGCCACACAGCATGCCCTGATCATGAACAGTGTGAAGGCGGCCTAGCACGTCCAAGACACAGGCTAGTTTTAAAGAAAAAAATGAAAGCAATCTGTCATATTCATAGCCACTGGCTTTATGTTCCGGAGGTGCAGTGCAGCGCATGATATGTCAAAGCTCTGAATAGGCCTTACCCTTCTTTGACTAAGGCACAAAATCAAGAAAGAACATGCGAGAGGAAGAAATGTTTAAAAGATTCACATCACTAATAAGATCTAGTCTGGTACCCTCTGGCAATTGTCTAAATTTGAAGGAGTAAAAAAGGGCCATGTTCAAAGTGCAAAGTTGAAAACAAAAAACTGCCACTTTTGGAGTCATTTTTTGTGCTGGAAATGATTTCTAAGATACAAACCGACAAGCTAATTGAGTTCAGAAGTCTGTGAGGCCTTTCCCACAAGAATTTTTTGGCTAGAAACACTAGTTTGAAGAACAGCTCACAACTCATTTGTAGTCTTTGCGTTGTTGTGAGTTGGGATTGTAGTGAGGCTTAGATTGTAGGAGGTGTAAGAGATGTGTGGGGGGAAATAAGTTGATGTCGTCTTTAAAAGGAGTAGGTGATGTGGGGGTTTGATGGTGTGCGGGGTTGGGTATGTGAGGGTGGTTTTGGTATGAACGGAAAGGGGGAGGGGTCTAGGGGGGGTGATCGGAATGGTGTTGTTGGGAATGGCATTAGTAGGAATTGGGGGTATGTAGTGTTTGTGGAGGGGAGGGGGGCTGGATGGTTGAGCGGTAAAGTGGGTTGGGGATGGAGGCAAGTCGTGGGTGTATAGTTGGCTAAGAAGTGTGGTAGGGGGTTAGGGGAGGCGCCGAGTTGGGGGGAGAGGGTGATTGTCGTAGTGTTGGGTGTGATTTGGGGAGGTGGGGGTTGGGGGGATGGAGTTTAAGCGGTGAGGTCGCGCGTGGGGAAGGGGCTGAGTAACGCGTGTGGTGGAGGATGGGGGGGGAGAGGATGTGTTTGCAGTGGGCGGTAGAGGACGTTTGGTAGGATAAGGGGTTGGGTTTGGTTATTGCTTGTCAAGCTGCGTAGGTGGGGGTTGGGGAAATTGGTCGAGTGGGATTGGGTGGGTGTAGATAGGGTCGCTGGGCAGGTGGGGTAAGAGTGGGTTTGGTGTATAAGGGTATTAGACTGGACTAAATTGGTTTGAAGAAAGGTGGAGAGGTGGAAAATGATGATGCAAGGGTAGTGGGTGGGGGGTTTGTGGGGGGGTGGGGTGAGATAGGGATTGTTGATCTGAGGGGATTACTGTGGGGTGTAAGAGGAGAGCTTGGTTTAGGTCGGGGGTTATGCGGGGGAGGGGGGCGTTGATAGGTGGTCGCTATGTGATAGGGGGGGGAGGGTTGGAGAGTTGATGGTTAGGGGTCATATATGATGATTATGTTGGATTGGCAGTAGGGAGTGGGAGGTCCATAATGTGGGTGTTTAAGTGAGGTTAGGGGAGAGAGGGGTAGGTGATGAGAGAGAGAGGTGAGTTTTGGTTGAGGGTTGTTCGGGGTAATCGTAATGGTTTTAGTTGGTGAATAATCAAGTATACACGGGGTGCGTTTGGGTGGGAAAAGTACAGAAAGTGTGGTGAGTGAGTTTGGTTAGAGCAGGAGAGGTTGGAGGGGGATGTGGGGGCTTATGGTGGCGTTGGGGTGTGGTGTCTGAGTGTGGGTAGGGGATTGATGAGGTTGTGCCTGGGGAGGGGGGGGGTGGATAATAGGATACGAGTTAGGGTGTGATTTGGGGGGGGGGTGTTGAAAGTGGGGGGGGGAGGGGTAGGGTGGTGAGCTGTTTAATCGGTGGGGGGGGTGTGAGAAGGGAAAGGGAAGTAGGCTTGGGTGGGGGACGGTGTGTTAGTGGGGGTGTGGTTGTGAAGGGGGTGAGATGGGGTTGTTAGGAGGTTGGGGTGTCAGGTGGGGGGGGTAGTGTATGGTGTTGGTAGATGAGTTGGTGATGTGGAAGAGGGGGGAAGGCTTGAGTGTTGTTTGGGTGTTGAGGAATGTCGGTGGGGGGGGGAGGGGTTATGTTTGGGGGCGGCTTTGGGTTTAGGGGTGAGGGCGAAAGCGGGGGTGGGCGTGAACTAGATGATATGGGTGAGGGAGCGGTGGGTTGTTGGTGGTAAGTGACGTTGGGGATTCTGGGGAGAGGGGGGGTAGGTGGGGATTCGGGACAGGGGGTGAAGGGGTGGGGTTGAGGAGGAGGGGTTGGAGTGTCTGAGTTGTTTAGTGTAGGGGTAGCGGAAAGAGGAGGGGTTTGGGGTGGAGATGGTGGATGGTTTGGAGGAGGTGTGTTGTGCGGAGGGATGTGGGGGGGTCGTTACAGGGGGGGTTATGGGCAGTGGTTGGATGGTTGGTACGTTTAGGCGTATAGGCTAGGCTGACAGGAGCGAGGGATGGAGGGGGTGGATAGAAGGTGGTGGTTAGGAGGAGGGGAGTGGGGTGGCCTAAAGCATCGCAGAAAGAGAAGGGTGTGGGTTTGGTGGGTGGTGGGAAGATGGTGGGGAGTTAAGTTACGAGGGAGTATGGAGTTGAGGGAAATATGGAGAGGGGAGTGAAGAGTAGTGGGGGGTTGGGGAGTGGGGAAAATTAGGGGTTTAGAGATACGGTGGGAGGAATGAGGGATGGGTTGTTTGGTGTGTATTGGGTGGGTTGAGTGAGGGAGATGTGTTTTGTTTGGGACGTAGGTGACAGGGATCAGTGGTGTAATAGTTTGGGGAGGGAGTTGGGGTATTGTGGGGGGCGAGGGGGGTGGGTGGTGAGGGAAACGGGAGTAGGGATGTTTGGGGGAAGGGGTTATTTGGTGGGTGTTGATGGGGGTGGTAGGTCGAATGGGAGGGTGATTGTATGGTTGGGGCGGTCTTGGGGGTGGAGGTGAGTTAGGAGGGATGTGGGATGGGGTGGGAGGGGCGAGGGGGGTGGTGTGGGGGATTTAGTGTTTGATATGGAGGGGGGGAGGGGGGGGGGGGCGAGCAGGAGGGTTGTTTGGGGGGGGAGGTTAGGGATAGGATGGGAAGTTGGCTGGGTAAAGATTTGCAGGGAGATTGGGGAAGGGCAGTGGATGTTTGATTGGTAATGGAAAGGGTGGGGGAGGAAGTGGAAGGGGGTAATGGAGGTGAGGGGGGTGAACGGCATTAGGGTAGCTTTGGACTGGTATAGTGTGATATGGGGGGGGATTTTTGATAGAAGCGGGCGGCGTGGAATAGTCAAAAAGGAGGAGGTGCGTTCGGAAATGTGGTGTGGAAAGGGGGTGGTGGAGAGGATGACGGGTGGTTGATAAAGTGCTGGAAAAGGGGGCGGGGGGGGGTTGGAGAGTGGTTACAGTGATGGGAAGTAAAGGTGCGGGAGTGGCGTGGGAAGCTGTTGGATGAAGGGAAGAGGTTGAAAAGAAGTAAGAGATGGGGTTAGTGGTAATGAGTGAGGTTTGTGGGGTGGTGTGTGTTGGAGGAAACGTCGGGGGGAGGGGGTTGATATGGGGGGGGGAGGTAGGGGGAGGGATGTGGAGTGTTGGTTGGGTGATGGGAAGGGGAGATGGGGGGTGTGTGGTGTGGGGTGAAATGTTTGTGGGGTAGACGTGGGTGTGGGAGTAAGGGGAGAATGAGAACATTTTTTCCCCCTCGTGTTTCCTGAGCTGAGTGAATGGTATGCAGACGTGTAGAAAATGCTGTCCGCTAGGAACTGAGTCGCTTTCTTAAAGGCCATGGCCCGATCGTTAACAGCCTCGTCCCCAAAAGCCCAGATTTTACCGGAAGTTGGTCAACATGTTGGTATCAGAGAAGCTATACTATTTTTCTCATTTACCCGGTGAAATCTAGAGCTAAAGGATGTTTGGGTTGGAAGTTAGGAGCGAAAATGGTGGTATTCCATTTTGTCGACCAATATTAATTTTACACAGTACTCTATGGGGCTTACAAAATCACGGTGTAGCGTCTTGCATTCAAACGGATGAAATATCGGCGCGAAACTTTACAGATGGCGTTTGCATGTGAAGGCCCCCAATTCTCATCAAGAAGAAAACTTCAAATATCCTTAATCGAGCCATCCCCCTTTAACGAAACATTGACGTTTTAATCATTGCAAATTGTACATAAATGAATGCAAAGAGTTCTTATATAGATAGAGAGGCAAACGGTTACTAATCTTTAGAAATACACCGTCTCGCATGTTTTTGCCGACTCCACAAAGAAAACCTAGGACCAAAATAAAAGCAATGGGCTGCCTCCGCTTCTTCCACATACTGTGGGTGCCGCTTGCATGCATATACACTAATCGGTAGTGATCAATTATGTCTGTGGTTAGAGGTGGGGCCAGGTGGTAATAATAGTGTACCCTGGATCATGGTGCGCAGATACTCTTTTTTTCATAATTTGGCATCTCGCTTAAGGTGAAAATTTGTATTCATTGAGGCGGTTTTATTTAAATCAGAGACTGATGGTCATTTCATTCGGTGTGTGGCCCTGGTAGGACATTTTTCACCACCCCAGATCACCCGAACATCCAACACTGATATTTTGGCAAGATGTTTTTCGAATGGACATTATGTGTGTTCTACAAGCACCCAACTGATAATTATTCCTTGCAATATTCAAAATGTCAGCGCCCCGCACGGACGACTGGTTTTGATGCGTTTCACCCCCTTGAAGAAAATGGCAGTGTCTATGGTGGTGTGGCAATCAAAAGGACCCTTGTGACGTTGTCAGTGTTCCAATGTGTTTTGTGCCTTTCACAGACCCGCCGCGTAAAGGCTTTCTAGTTTAATTCATGTGATCAATACCGCTTCCATTGGTTTTTAGCAACGATCATGTTTCAATTAACAATTATGTTCAACTTTAGTGCCCGACCACGATAAGGGTTTGCTCAGGTGTTATCGCTTCTCATTTTTTAACTTACTTTTATGTATTCACGGCAATTTCAACTTTAATTGTGTGGCTTATGAAGGGCATCAATTGGCGTTGTCATGCTCAGATTCAGAAGTCATTGTAGTCTTGCCTCGCTTGAACCAAACGAGTTAACAAAACATCTAAAAACGGAGACGCAATGTACCACATGCGATTTAAAAATGATTTCTTGTCAGTACAATCGTCCATATCTATAAAAAGCAGTCTTTTTAAAACGAACTTTAAAGAAGGGTTTTTCGTGACATTCACTCTATAGGTATACTTTGAACATTAGGTCAGAAACAAAGAAGGTTTATACTCCCTTCCTTTTCTAGCTAAAGAATCTGCTAAGTCCTCATGCGTGATGTGGGCGAAGTTATTACAAGTTTAAACGGCAGAAAAATATAACATTCATTTTAAATTCCGTTACTGTAGGCACGATTTAGGAAAATGTCTATGACCTTTAAACAGTAACGTGACTACAGGGTTCGACCAATGACTTGAGATGTTTACACCACACATTCCGCTGCGGTTGAAACAATGATGCACGCATTTAATAAATTAAAATTAAAACAATGGGCAAATGATGTATGTATGATGTGTGTGCCGTGTGTATTATGTTGTGTATGTATGATATGTATGTCAGGTATGTATGTATTTATGTATGTATATCAAGTTGTATGTTGTATCAGCGCACGATGTGTTGAAAAACCCCATGTGCGCTTGTTCGGATTCGAACCGGCGACCTTCGTTTAATACACGACGCTCGGGCAACTAAATTTTATCCGTTGGATGTTCACAACTTTACTTGCTACCCATGATAGTAAAAGGACAGAAACATCATATAATTTTATTAATCTTGAATATTATTATATTCAATATTTTAAGTTTTGTAATTTTCAAAACAGCATATATTGGCGAATAATAATCGAAAAGAAATATTAATAAAACACTTGAATGTTAATACGAGTCGATTTCATCTTTTTTATAAACAGCCGCGGCCTACACTCAAACCCTCGCCAATTCATTGGTCTTCGGAGTGAAAAATTTTTGCTTCTTACGATGTTTACGTATGTAAAATATTTGGTAGATTTTAAGGTGCAACGAGAGATTTTTGGCCATCCATGTATTGTGTCCTATGTAGTGTATTTTTCCATATAGATAAGACCCCCCATACATTTCTTACCTTGTCTTTGGTTAAGAAAGGGGGCTTTGAAAGTGAAACAACAGGCCGATTTTCATATGCTTTATTTCATATCAAACATAGGCTGAATTTATATTTGCTCCTATACAAAATTTCACATTTTTTTGTACCACAGAAATATTTTTTCAGTTTTAATCCTTTCACATGGGGTGCTTTTGATAAAAAGCGTTACATTGGTGCAAAAATCAAAATTTTCATATTTTTAGGGACGCCTGCAATGTTAATCTCTCGTAAACCGATAAGTAATAATATAATATATTATAATATATATATATATATAATAGTATATTTATATATATAAATATATATAGATATATATATATATATATATAGCAACAGGTATCCAATGGCTACTAAATTTTTTGAATATTGACCACCGTTTACAAAGATCTACATGTATATGTTTTTACGCTAGGTCTTAACAATGGCGTTCCGATTTTTGTTTTAATATAATGTACTAATATGAATTCCTTTTATATCCGGTTTTTGTGATAGACCTCTGAATATTCTATTATTATTTCTGCATTATTTAATTAAATCAATGTTCAATTTAATCATAATAATTATGATGATGACGATGAACTGGAAAAATTGAACTTGCAATGTGTTGTGCAAAGCATACTATATCTGATTTACCTATTCTCAATGGACTAGATGGTGAGAACTTCCTGAATCCAAACATGTCAGAAATGTTCGCATTCACATACAATAGGAGCCCAGTGTCTTATCATCTCATTCTAAGAACTGCAGAGGTTCTTTGTTTCCCTATAGGAAGCAAGATTGCACACCTGTGTGATGAACAATAGACTTGTGTAATGGCTAATGTCAAAACACTTCGAGCACCTTTATGTGACTTCCTTTAAACATGTTTTCAGCGAACTGAAAATATGTGGAAAAAAATTTTGACTTGTCCCTCGCCTTGTTTTTGTGTTGATCAGTGGAATCTGCTGCTGTGGACAATTTCTGTTGCAAGTTTTCTCTTTGCCAATTGACAAGAGATTTCACCGAGTGGAGACCTCTCAAACGACGGTGGAGAACTTTGCATAACATTTGAATTTTATATAACAAAGGATTTGGAGTTGGAGAAATGAAACTAGAAGCGCATGGGGGGGGAATGGGGAGGAAGAGGATTCATCTCACAAAGGAAAGGTACAGATATAGGATATAGACACAAGATATACAGGCAGATAGTAGATTAGAAAAAGAATAGAAATGCAAATTGAAAGTAAGAAATTAGAGTTGCAACACATGCAAGAGTGAATCTTCTACTGAGTCTGGTTTTTGATGGTAACCCGTCACATAAGGCTTGTACCCAAATTTCAGGAAATGAAGTTGATAAATATTTCATGCATTTCGAGAAAATTGCCCCAACATTAAAATGGCCAAAACCAAGTTGGACTTTTGTTACTACAGAGTGTTCCCGTAGGCAAAGCAATCGAGGCGTACTCTGCCTTGGCTATTGAGGCGAGTGCTGATTAGGATACAGTTTGAGCAGGCCATACTGAGAGCCTATGAGCTAGTACCTGAGGCCTATAGACAGAAATTTCGGGGTACCAAAAAGACACCACACCAGACACATGTGGAATTTGCACGCACTAAAGAACCATTTGCCGATCGTTGTTTAAATGGTAGGATTGAAAGAAGCTTTTAAGAGTTTGAAGCAATTGATATTGATCGAGGATTTCAAGCAATGTGTAAATGCTGTATATCAAGACTCACCTTGATGAGACACCTTTGATACAATTGAAACCATAGAGAAAGCAGCAACAATCGCATATGACTATGCAGTTCACGCCATAAATTAATCTATACCTCGGCAAGGTCATTTCCACAGAAAACCGTGGCAGAATAAGCCATCCCCTCCACCTTTACAAAGTGGGGAAAAACCAAAATCCGATACTAGTACCAAAACTATTGACAATCTGAATCAGTTCAGGGGGGTGGGGGCCCTCTAAGTCGTGACCATTCACTACCAACTTGTACTTATTGCAAAAAGAAAGGGCAGCCTTTTTTCACATTTGTTGGAAATTAATGGTAAACCTAATGCATGGATAGTACCATAAAGGTGATGGGGTAGGGAGATTGGGGGAATTAGTAAAGGACTTGGGAAGTAGTTGTAGGTTGGTCTAAGTTGGGGAGGGTTGGGACTGTTGGGGTGTAGGTATAGGTGGTGGTGAGCCTACCAAATTAAAGGCTCAGATAAATATGGTCAAAATCAAGTGGATAAGTGAGTGAAGAAGTCAACCTTGTCATACCAAGACATGTCTCACTCACCGATTGTTATGAAACTCACCACAACCTATTAACATCATGCGTGACACAGTTGTGCTCAAACTAATTCTGGATGATGCACTACCCTTTTCAGATAATCCGTCCACACCGCTTGATTTATTGATTAAAGAGGTTGTGGATGGAATTTCAAAAGTGCCACTCCACCAAATTAACCTGAAATCAGAACCGAGTTTCAGAACATTCACGTAGGGTTAGGCCTCATTGCCATTCCGCTGTTTGTCCATGCTACTGGGAAATGATTTAGCTGTATTTAAAGTATACCAGATCCAATTGGTGTCCACAAAAGCCTTGTGTCCCAAAGATGAAAAATGATAGGAAAAATAATCTTTTTCCTGCCTGTGCTGTACAAGGGCTATAGTAACCAATCTCACAGAGAATAGAAGATGTAGTTTGCCCACACAGGACAAAAAAACCACCAAACGAAAACCAAAGAACAGAATTGACATCTTTCAGTTTTTTGGATGATACATTTCTGATGACAATTTCAGTAATTAGGGGAAGTTAGAGATTGTAATTGTGATCCGATCACAAAAACAAGCTGATCGATTACAAGAAAGATCCAAACTCACGAATTTATTACAGGTCATTGCCAAAGCAGGAAGCTAAAAGTTCCTGTGTGCTTTTCTGAAGAAAATTGGCATTTTGATGAAACAAAGAGACTCCAGATTGTTTCTGTTGAAATGCTGGAGAGTTGTACATCAAAAGTTGTAGCCCCCTCAAATTTTATCAGAAAAAGGTATTAGTCCTTGCACAGATAACCAATGCTGAACACTTGGGATTAGTAAGACTCATGATGAATTTTAAATCATTTTTGGTGGCCCACACTCAGAAAAGATGTAACTGAATATGGCCACCTCATTTCATACCTGTCAGGTAGTAGGCAAACCAAATTCAAAAAATCCACCGCTCACGCTGACAAACCAATACCAGCATTTGAGGAGCCATTCAGTGGAAATTATTATTGATTGTGTAGGCCCTTTTTCCAAAAACAAAGTCAGGAAACCAGTAATTTGTTGACTATAATGTTTGCATCACTCGTTTTCCCAGAAGCAATACCACTGTAAATATCAAGGCGCACCTATTGTGAAAGCCTAACTAAGTTTCTTTCACTCGTTGGCCTACCTAGTCATCTATATCAAGTTCTAATTTCATGTCTGGACTATTTCAGCAAGTATGCAGAATTAGGGATTTCGCAGTACAAATCTTCTGCTTACCAGTGCCGAATCCAAGGCGCACTTTTTTGGGGGGGAAGGTTTCACCAACACCCTCAAGATATGATGAAAACCGTTTGTTCAGAATATCCAAATGTTGGGGGGGGGATAGGGAGTACAGTCGTTGGGCTATTGTTTTGCTGCTAGGGAAGCGGTGCAAGAATCACTATGATTTAGCCCGTTTGAATTAGTGGGTTGGACATCAAGTCAGAGGACCGTTACAACTTCTCAAAGAAAAATGGTTACAGACTGACAGTGAATTGAATCTCTTAGACTATTATCGGGGATTCAAGTCAGGCTGACAGGGCATGTGAAATTGCAAGAGAAACTTGACAACAGCCAAGTCACAAATGAAACATTGGTAATTAATAAAAAGGCCGAGGGAGAGAGTGTTTTGAAAACGGGATAAAGTTTTGGTATTATTTCCAATTCTGGACTCCATTGCACAAGATACAGTGGTCCTTAGAGGTTGAATCCAAGGTCAGTGCATGTATACTATTTGTCAAAACGCCAGGTTAGGCAAAAACAAAGACCATTTTCACATTAATATCTGAAAAAGATGTTGATAGGGATGAACCAGCCAATTCAAAATCTGTTGCCCTGACAATTTCAGACCAAGGTGGTAATGTAAACAACGAGGAAGACATGTACCTGATAGTTCAGAAAACCACAAATCAGGTTGATGACATCCTACTGGTTTTGGTCCCAACCCAAACTTACACACTCTTATGTCCTCACCAATTTGGAAACAAAAATAGGTCACCTGAAACAAGTCAAAAAGATGAAACTTACAAATTTGAATTGACAAGTTTAGTCATTTGTTTTCAGTGTTGTTCCAACCAAACAAATGTGGGCAATCATGACATTGATGTGGATGATACAATTCCTATCAAACAAAACCCAGTATAGGTTGAACCCGAAAAAGCAAATCTTGAAACCAGAATAATTATATGTTAAGAACAATATAAATTGGAACCCAGCACAGCGATTGGTCCCGTCACCGTGTGTAATGTGTACCGAAACCTGAATGGGTCATACCGCGTGTGTCAAGATTTTCGGGCAACAATCTAAAATCCCGACAGATTCGTACCCGATACCAGAATTGAATGATTGGTATTTGATAAGATTGGACCTGCCAATTTGTTAGCAATTTGATTTGATTAAAGGGATACTGGCAAGTTCCACTGACAGAAAGAGCAAAAAGAAATGTCAGCGTTTGTAACACCCGATGGATTGTACCAGTAGCACATGATGCCCTTTGGCTTGAAACATGCTCCCGCTACGTTCCACCAGATTGGTAAACAAGTTTTGCTGAGGTGATGGTCGTGGAAAGGCTATATTGATGATTGGTATTGTACTCTGAGACATGGGAAGACCACATAAACAAATGCACAAATTGTTTGAACAATTGTCAAAAAGCATTTAAACTCTCAATTTAGCAAAGAGTGAGTTTTGTTGTGGCCACAGTCACATATCTCGGCCACATTGTGGGTCAAGGGCAGGTCAAGCCAATCCAACCCAAAGTAGAGAGGCAATAGACACGTTTCCATCACCTACCAACAAGCTTGAAAGAACTGATGAAGATTCTGTGTATGGCATGTGTTATTATAGGAAATCCACTTGTTCCTATTTTTTCCTGTTATTGCCTCCCTCCAATGACCAACCTGCTTCAAGAAGAAACCAAGTTGTTTGGTTGGATGCATGCCAAGAAGCATTTGATAAAATTCAGACCATACTTTAGAGCTCGCCAGTTTCTGACTGCAACCTGAATTTCCGACTCCAATTCCAAGTTGATGGTTAGACGCCAGTGATGTGGGATGCGGTGCAGTACTTGCACAAGAGGGTGAAGACAGGTTGAGCATCCACTTTGCTACTTTTCGAAAAAGTTCAATAAGCATCAGCAAAATTACTCACCTTGAAAAGGAGTGCTTAGCCTTGCTGCCGCCTTACACACTTTTATGGTGTACTTGAGCTCACCCAAACACCCAATCCTGTGTATACTGACCACCATCCACTCACTTTCTCCACAAAATGAGAAACAGAATCAAAGACACAAAAAAAAAAAATAATTTGATTTAACCATGCAAGGGTACAACTTGGACATCAAACTATGAAAGGCGGACAATGTAATTGCCGATGCCCTTTCCAGAGTCAGCTAAATGCGAACTCTCACACTACATATATGTAGCTAGCCAAAAGACAGACTAAAGAAAGTTTTTTCATTGTACTCAAACTTTTCTTTTCTTTTAAGGGAGGAGGTTGTTGACAGACTCCTAATATTATTATTTATTTTTCTGTATTATATTAATTAAATCATGTTAATTTAATCATATAAATTATGAGTTGAGGACCTGAGAACTGGAAATATGAAACTTTGCGATGTGTTGTGCAATAAGCATGAACTTATCTGATTGACCTAGTTCTAAATGGACTAGATTGTGAGAACTTCAGAATACAACCATGTTAGAAGATGTTCGCATTCAGAGGACAATCGGAGCACAGTGTCTTATCCTCTTCATTCTAAGAACTTCATAGAGGTCTTTGTTTACCGATAGGAAGCAAGATTGCACACCTGTTGATGAACAATAGACTGTTTAATTGCTATGTCAAAACAATTCGAGCACAGGATGTGGACTTCCTTTAAACATGTTTTCAGCGAACTTGAAAAGATTGTGAAATTTCGACTTGTCTTCGCTTGTTTGTTGGTTCATCATGGGAAATCTGCTGTGGACAAATTCCGTTGCACCAACGTTTGATTTCTCTTTGCCATTTGTCTCACCCATAGAGATTTTTCTCGAGTGTGTGAGACCTCCTCAAACAGAAAGGTGGATAACTTCGCATAACATGTTGATTGTTAAATAAAAAATGTTATGGTTCATTAAGTTATTGTATATAACTTTCTAGATAAGTTGCTAAATCGTCGAGCTGCACAAAATTTGGATACCGTTTGGAAAAACATCAAGGGTTGAACATTAAAATTCGCCACAGCAGGTATTCTGACCATTTGCTAGATCTGTACCCCATGAACGTGTGACCTGTAACCTTTAACGCCTGAGTAACCTGTATGGACATACCGAGTTGCAGTCATACTTCCAGTTTGTTCTTCAAGTCTAAAACTTAACAAATTAATCGGCCGGTCTAGAACCAAAGACTTTTGCGATTTCGCGAACTACTAAACATTGCCAGCAGAATTGTGTCGCTAAGATTTATGTGGATCTGATTCTACAGAGACTGTGCGCACCCAACAAGAACTGTGGAAATTATTGTATGATTTATGAGATGGTGTGGGTGTATTTGAATTTTTTAAGTTAGGTAAGAAAATATTAATTTTTGTGCATTGTTAATATTGTGGTGAATTTAATTTTATGTATTACAATCATGACGTTGAATTTTACATCTTGGTCAAGTCCAATCTACTTCAAAGTCATTGAATTTTTGTTTTTATGAACCACGGGAGGTGCTTTGTCTGACTTGCGTACGTCTCGTAACACGGTCCTAGACTTTCTCTCTAATAATGTCCCGATTTCATTTGATTTGCTAAAATGGCATGTAACAACACCCCTGCGAATTCAGCTATAGGTCGAGGTATCGGTATCTCGTTCTACTCAGATTCAATTTTTTGTACCCATTTGTTTTTAGCGAAATTAAAGACAATGTTCGTCCTTGGCTGCGCCGTCTCTATTTTGTACTAACCATGTTTTTATTGTTTAACCCACAAAAACAAGGTATTAATCAGGCATATGTGATTGCTAAAAGAATGAATTGGAGGTAGATGTCCTTTGACAGGACTACATATCGAATTTCACGAAAGTAATAACGGAAAAACGATAATTATAGTATTTTCCTGTTATTTGAATAATATCAATCAATATAAGTTCGAAGAATGAAAGGGCATGAAATGGTTTTTTTCCACACTACAAAGCTATTGCTAAGAAAAACCCGTTATAAACAACTCAAACTGTCGTCTTCATTAAAATTTGTCCGATACACTTTGAAAATACGCCATCGGAGTGTGGTTAAGGCCTTTATGTTAAAGGAGCAGTTAGTAATAATTTTGGGCGTTTGCAAATTGACACCATACTCATTTTTAGGGTCCTAATTGGAGCCCTTCCAAAGACGGGCTTATTACTCACAAAGCTTAAAGAGGCAAAAAGATATATATCTCTTATAATATCGCTATATATATCTCTCCTCTCTATATGATACATATATCTATATACTATATCTATAATATCTATAGCAACAGGTAGCCAATGGCTACTAAATGTTTTGATATTGACCACAGCTCTACAAAGATCTTTACATTTATGGTTTTACGTTTTACCGCAGGTCTTAACACTGGCGTTTTTTCCCGATTTTGGTTAATATAATTATAATATAATTCCTTTATATAAGGGGTAAAGCAACGGGAGGAGAGGATGAAGGGGGACACAAGGGCAAGGGGACTAAGAAGAGGTCGGAGGGACTTGTTTTTCTCTCCCTCGCTTCCTTCTTCTCATTACCTGCTTCCAAATTCGGATCGTTCCTTCCCTCATGTTAAAATTTAATCATATAAATTAGGAGTGGGACCTGATAACTGGAACTATGAACTTGCAATGTGTTGTGCATAAGCAGACTTATCTGAATTTACACTCGTTCTAAATTGACTGATTGTGAGACTGCTAACTTTCCGAATACAAAGCCTGTCAGAAGATGTTCGCATTCAGAGACAATATGAGCCCAGTGTCTTATCATCTTCATTCTAAGAACGCTAGATGTTCTTTGTTTCGCTATAGGAAGCAAGATTGCACACCTGGTTATAAACAGAAGACTTTGTGTATGGCTATGTCAAAACACTTCGAGCACAGGGATGTGGACTTCCTTTAAAACATGTTTTCACAGCAGCGAACTGAAAGATTGTGAAATTCGACTTGTCTTCGCTTGTTGTGTGTTGCATCATGGGAAATCTGCTGTGGACAAATTCCGTTGCAAGTCATTCTTCTTTGCCAATTGGCAAGATTTCACATCGAGTGATAACCTCTCAAACCGAAGGTGAGAGAACTTTGCAATAACAACATTTTGATTTTATAAAAAGATTGGATTTGGAGAAAATGAACATATGAATGCGCGGGGGGGGTGAATGGAGGAGGAAGAGATCCATCTCAGAAAAAAATGGGGGAGATAGAGATAGAGACACAAGAGATACCGTCAGATAAGGAATTAGAAAAAGAATAGAAATGCAAATTGAAACAATCTAAAAATTTAGAGTTGCAACAAAAGAAAAAGATTGATCTTTCTACTGATGTCTGGTGTTTTGTTGATGTAACCCTTCACATTAAGCTTTGTATGTCCCCAACTTCATGGAGTGAAGTTGATAATATTTCAGCATTTCGAGAAAATTGCACAAACATTAAAATGGCAAAACCACGTTGGAACTTTGTTACCAGAGTGTACCTCGTAGGCAAAAGCAAGCGGGCGTCTCTGCCATGGCTGTTGAGGCAAGTGCTGATTACGATACAGTTAAGCAGGACCTACTGAAAGCCTAGATCTAGTACCTGAGGCCTATAGACAGAAATTCCACATGTGTACCAAAAATACAAAACAAACAGAACACATGGGAATTTGCACGCACTAAAAAACAGTTGCTCGATCGTTGGTTAACTGCTAAGAAGTGAAAGACGATCTCTTAAGAGTTTAGACACTTGATTATTGATAGAGGAAGTTAAGCACTGTGTACATTCTGATATCAAGACTCACCTTGATGAGACAACCTTGATAAAATTGAAACATAGAGAAAGCGGCAACAATCGCATATGACTATGCAGTCACGCAATAATTAATCTATACCCCCGGCAAAGTCCAAATTTTCCACGAAAACGTGGCAGAAAAATAAGCCATCCCCTCCACCTACGGTAGTGTGGAAAAACCAAAATCCAGAGTACTAGTACCAAAACTATGAACAAATTCTGAATCAGTTCAGGGGGTGGGGCTCTAAGTCTGACCCTTCACTACCAACTTTTAGCTTATTGCAAAAAGACAGGGCAACCATTGTTTTCACAGTGTTGAAATTAACATGTAAACCTAAGGCATGCCATAGTAAACCGAAAGCTACCCAAATTAAAGCCTCAGATAAATATGTCAAAAACAAGTGGAGAAGTGAGTGAAGAATTCACACCTTTTTTCATACCAACATTTCTCACCACCGATGATGAAACTAACCCACAACCTATTACTATCATACGTGACACAGTTTGTGTTCAAACTTTAATTCTGGAAACTGCCATAAAACCCTTTTCATAGAAATCGTCACACAACAGCTTGATGTAATTGATTAAGATGTTGGGATGGAATTTTCAAAAGTGCCTCTCCACCAAATTAACTTGAAACCAGACCTAGTTTCTGGAACCGTCACTGGAGGTAGGCTAATGCCATTTTCGCTCGGTGTTCCATGCTACTTGGAAATGATTTAGCTGGAGTGAAAGTTACTACCAGATCCAATTGTGGTCCACAAAGCCGCTTTTGCAAAGAATAAAAATGAAGAGGAAAAAATCTTTTTCCTGCACTGTGCTGTTTACAACAAGGGCTATGAGTAAACAAATCCACAAGAGATCTAAGATGTATTTGCACACTCCAGCCAAACAAAACCACCAAAGAAACCAAAAAAGAAAGAATGAAATGCTGTCTTTATTTTTGGATGATACATTCTGATGACATTTCAGGGATTAGGTGAGTTAGAGATTAGTACTTTGACACCGATCACAAAAACCAAGCTGCTCGAGAGCAAAGGAAAGTCAAAACTCACTGATTTATTACAAAGGTCATTTGCCTGAACAGGAAGCTCAAAAAGTTTCCTGGGGCTTTTTTTTTTTTTTTTTTTTTTTTAAATGTTTAAAATGGCATTTTAATGAGAAAGTATAGACCTCCAGATGTTTCTGCTGAAGATGACTGGAGAGTTGTACATCAAATAGTTGTACCTACCTCAATTTTCAGAAAGAGGTAATATTATCTTGCACATGAGAACCCAATGCTGAACACTTGGGGATTAGTAGACTCATGATAGAATTTTAAATCAATTTTTGGTGGCCCACACTCAGAAAAGATGTAACTGAATATTGCAAATCAACTAGTCATGCAAAAAACAAACATGTCAGGTAGTAGGCCAAACCAAATCAAAAAATCCCACCAGCTCCGCTGAAAACCAATTTCCAGCATTTGAGGAGCCATTCTGTAGAATTATTATTGATTGTGTAGGCCTTTGCCCAAAAACAAGTCAGGAAACAGTTATTGTGTTGACTATAATGTGTGCATCAACTCTTTCCTCCCAGAAGCAATACCACTGAGAAATATCAAAAGGTCAAAACACTATTGTGAAAGCACTCACTAAGTTCTTTACACTAGTTGGCCTACCTAAGTTCAATCAGATCAAGGTTCTAATTTCTTGTCTGGGACTATTTCAGCAAGTTTGCATAATTTAGGGGGATTTCGCAGTACAAATCTTCTGCTTACCATGCCGAATCCCTCCCAAGGCGGCACTGGAAGGTTTCACAAACCCTCAAGATATTAATGAAACCTTTTGTACAGAATATCCAAAGGATTGGGGTGAGGGAGAACATCTCCTATTGTTTGCTGCTAGGGAGCGGTCAAGAATCCTAGGATTTAGCCCGTTTGAATTAGTGGTTGGACATCAGTCAGAGGACCGTTAACAACTTCTCAAAGAAAAATGGTTACAAAAGCTGACAGGGAATTGAATCTCTTTAGACTATGTAATCTGGATTCAAGTCAGGCTGGACAATGGCAGTGAAATTGCAAGAGAAAACTGAAAGACAGCAAGTCAAAATGAAACATTGGTATGATAAAAAGGCCAGGGGAGAGAAGTGTTTAGAAAACGGGGATAAAGTTGTTGTATTATTCCAATTCGTTGCCTTGGACATCCTTGCAAGCAAGATACAGTGGTCCTTATGAAGGTTTTGAAAATCCAAGGTCAGTGATGTAAACTATGTTGTCAAAACGCCAGGTAGGCAAAACCAAGACAATTGTGTCCATTATTATGCTGAAAAAGTATGTTGAATTGGATGAACCAGCAATTCAAAATCTGTTGCCATGAACAATTTCAGACCAAGGTGATAATGTAAACAAAGAGGAATTACATTTAACCCTGAATAGTTCAGAAAACCACAAAAGCAGGGGTGATTACATGGCCTACTGGTTGTCACCCAACTTACAAACAAACTCTGATGTGCTCACCAATTGGGGGAACAAAATAGGGTACTGGACAAGTCAAAACAGGATGAACTTACAAAGTTGATTGACAAGTTTAGTTCACCCCCCAAAAATTTTTTGTGTTTCAAGGTGTCCAGACCAAACCAATGTGGTTCATCTGACATTGATGTGGGTGTATGCAACTGCCTATCAAACACACCCATATAGGTTGGAACCCAGAAAAAGCCAAATCTTGAAAGCAAGAAGTAATGTATATGTTTACGACAATATACTTGGAACCCAGCCACACGATTGGTCTTCCACCCCGGTGTAATGGGACCGAACCTTATTGGTGTCTAACCGCGTGTGTCAAGATTTCGGGCAACAACTCTAAAATCCAAGACAAGATTCGTACCCGAAACCAGATGTGATGATTGTATTGATAAGATTGGACAGGCCAAATTTGTTTAGAAGTTGTTAAAATGTTTAAGTTTAAAGGTATACTGGCAAGTTCCACTGACAGAAGAGCAAAAGATTTCAGCGTTTGTAACACCAGATGGGTTGGTACCAGTACAAAGTGATGCCCTTTGGTTGAAAAATGCTCCGACCTACGTGTTTCCAGATTGGTAAACAAGGTTAGTGCTGTTAGATGGTTTGTGTAAAGGCATATTGATGATTTGGTATGTACTCTGAGACATGGGAAGACCCACATGAAACAATGCAACAATTGTTTTAAAATTGCAACAGCCATTTAAACTGTCAATTTAAGCAAAGATTGATTTTTTGGTTGTGCCCCAGTCACATATCTAGGCCACTTGTGGGTCAAGGGCAGGTCAAGCCAGTCCAAGCCAAAGTAGAGTCAATAGACAAGTGTCCATCACCTACCAACATGGAAAGAACTGTGAGAGTCTGGGTATGGTAATGTTATTATAGGAATACTGTCCTAATTTTTTCTGTTATTGTTGGCACATCCATGCCACCGGCTCAGAAAGATACCACATTTGTTTTGGTGTCGATGCATGCCACGAAGCATTTGATAAAATTCAGACCCATACTTATTAGCTCGCCAGTTCTGACTGCACCTGATTTTCAGACTCAATTCACGTTGAATGTAGACGCCAGTGATGTGGAATGCGGTGCAGTACTCGCACAAGATGGTGAAGACAAGGTTGAGCATCCAATTTGCTACTTTGTTTCGAAAAAGTTCAATAAGCATCAGCAAAATTAATCAACCTTGAAAGGAAGTGCTTAGCCTTGCTTGCTAGCCTTACACACTTTGAGGTGTACTTAGCCTCACCCAAACCACCCAATACTGGTGTAATACTGACCACAATCCCTCACTTTTCTTTCCAACAAAAAATGAGAAACAAGATCAAGACTCCTAATTTGGAGTGTTTAACCATGCAAGGGTACAACTTGGACCTCAAACCTATTAAGGCAGGACACTGTAATTGGCCGCGCCCCTTTCAAGATTCGCTAAATGCGAACTCTCACCCTACATATATGTATAGCCACAAGTAGCAGACTAAAGCGAAAGTTTTCAATTGTACTCCAAACTTTCTTTCTTTAAAAGGGAAGGATGTTGGGACAGACTCCTGAATATTTATTATTTTTCTGTATTATTTAATTAAATCATGTAAAAAGTTATCATATAAATTATGAGTGAGGACCTGAGAACTGGAAATATGAAAAAAAAACTTTGCAATGTGGTTTGTGCAATAAGCATGACTTATATCTGATTGACCTAGTGCTAATGGACTAGATTTTGAGAACTTCATGAATACAACATGTCAGAAGATGTTCGCAGTCAGAGAACAATAGGAGCCCAGTGTATTATCATCTTCATTCTAAAACTGCCAAGGAGGTTCTGGTTTACTATAGGAAAGCAGATGGCACACCTGTTGATGAACATAGACTTTGTGTAAATGGCTGATCAAAACACTTCGAGCACAGGATTGGACTTCACTTTAAAAAACTTTTCAGCCGACTGAAAGATTTTGAAATTTTCGACTTGCTTCGCTGGTTTTGTTTGCATCATGGGAAATCTGCTGGGACAAATTCTGTTGCAAGTAATTTCTCTTTGCCAGTGGACAAAGATTTCATCGAGTGTAGACCTTTCAAACAGAAGGTGGAGACTTTGGCATAACATTTGATTCTTATAAAATGTTATGGTTATTTTATATAATTCTGAAGTTGCTATAAATCGGTCAGAGCTGCACAAAATTTGATGCCTTTGAAAAACAAAGGTTAACTTAAAATTCCCGCAGATTGTCTTCTGTGCCAGTGACGTTCACCTTTAACGCACTGGTACCTGTATGACATACCGAGTTGCAGTCATACTTTCCAGTTGTTCTTCAAGTCTAAAACTTTCACACAAATTAATCGATCGGCCGGTCTAGACCAAAAGACTTTTGCTATTTCGCGAACTACTGACAGTGCCCACAGATTGTTGTCGCTAAGAGTTATATGTTGGACCTGATTCTACAAGAGACGGGTGCGCACCCAACAAGAACTGTGAATTATTGTATGATTTATGAGATGGTGTGTGTGTATTTGAATTTTTTAAGTTAGGTAAGAAAATATTAATTTTTGTGCATTGTTAATATTGTGGTGAATTTAATTTTATGTATTACAATCATGACGTTGAATTTTACATCTTGGTCAAGTCCAATCTACTTCAAAGTCATTGAATTTTTGTTTTTATGAACCACGGGAGGTGCTTTGTCTGACTTGCGTACGTCTCGTAACACGGTCCTAGACTTTCTCTCTAATAATGTCCCGATTTCATTTGATTTGCTAAAATGGCATGTAACAACACCCCTGCGAATTCAGCTATAGGTCGAGGTATCGGTATCTCGTTCTACTCAGATTCAATTTTTTGTACCCATTTGTTTTTAGCGAAATTAAAGACAATGTTCGTCCTTGGCTGCGCCGTCTCTATTTTGTACTAACCATGTTTTTATTGTTTAACCCACAAAAACAAGGTATTAATCAGGCATATGTGATTGCTAAAAGAATGAATTGGAGGTAGATGTCCTTTGACAGGACTACATATCGAATTTCACGAAAGTAATAACGGAAAAACGATAATTATAGTATTTTCCTGTTATTTGAATAATATCAATCAATATAAGTTCGAAGAATGAAAGGGCATGAAATGGTTTTTTTCCACACTACAAAGCTATTGCTAAGAAAAACCCGTTATAAACAACTCAAACTGTCGTCTTCATTAAAATTTGTCCGATACACTTTGAAAATACGCCATCGGAGTGTGGTTAAGGCCTTTATGTTAAAGGAGCAGTTAGTAATAATTTTGGGCGTTTGCAAATTGACACCATACTCATTTTTAGGGTCCTAATTGGAGCCCTTCCAAAGACGGGCTTATTACTCACAAAGCTTAAAGAGGCAAAAAGATATATAATACAACGAAATAACAATAAAACAAAACAATCAAACAACCATGATTTATCAAATGGTCCTTGGCAAGCCAACCACCAAAAAAAAACACCCAAATGGGTGTTCCTTCGCCTCATACTTTAATTTTTTGCTAAACTTCGTTTATTAATAAACATATAAAGTACAGCTTTCCGAAGCAAAATGAAACAGAATATATTCCCCAAAACAATTATAACATTGTGGTAAAATCATCATTTTAAACAATTTCATAAAACCCGTGACTTCCCCCATTTGTTTTAAACCCCAGGCAGTTTTATTTTCCTTTCCAGCATCGACAACTTTAACTTGTTTGATAATTTTATCACTCTGAACATATATTCTGAGAGTATATACTCTGATTTTAAATTCCAGTCTGGATCCCGCACATTGCAAAAATACGCACTAAAAGTCTTCCTGAAGTCCGTATTAAATATTGAAGATACACCTCATAACAATTTTTTGAGCAATTTTTTATATATCATTATTTAGATTTAATTCGAGCATAATTTGAATTACCGATATAAAGTAATCATTACTTTTTGACAATTAGAAAATACTACATAATTGCCACGGCGGTCGCCCGCACGTCCCCATATTCAGTGGGTACGTTTGCTCCAGGTCTTAATCATCTAGACTACAATTACTGGTGTACATTGTCAACCAAAAAACACTGTGTTTTCAAGGGAAAAACAAGGAAATGCTGACACAGAGATTTTCCCGAGTAGGCGCCCTCAATTTTCAAACAAATCATGTTTTTTGGCATATACAATATGCTTTTCAACATACTAACCCTGTGTGAAATAGCCAATCTCAGATCGAAGTCCTTCATACCTTCAAAAAATCACAAACTTTGTTATAATTTCCGGATCCGAAATTTTTTGATATACACAGTATCCTATTGACCGACACTGTTTATAAGCTCCCTACATCGTAAATGTTTACTGCATCAAAACGAAAAAAACAAATCAGATCCACCATCAAGCTTTGGAGGCATTTTAGGTGATTAAAGCTTTAGTTTAGAAGTCTACTATTTTTTTAATTAATTACAACAAAAAACTATATTGAAATCCTCTGAGTCAGCCTTAAAACATTGGTACAGGATCTACAAAGATAAACATTTCTAAACTTTAATGAAAGCAAAACCTAGAATTGTATCGGTGGCAGATATGCACTTTAAAGTAGAGTTAATAATAATGTAATGCTTTTATGTATACTTATCATATTATAACGTAAAACACCAAAGGCAACAAGATCAGGGCCGCCCCATTCACACTATAAAGACCCTGACAGTTTGCCTTGGTGGATTAAAGGAGATTGTCACAAGCGGCGGAACGATTTTAAAAGTGGAGGGGCATTTTCAATCCTTTCCTATTCCTCGTGGCAGGCTATGATAATCCCGACCTGTAGCATAATTTTGAAATGTTGGGAGGCCTCCATTTTCCAAATGTTGGAGGGCTACGGACCCTGCTCTCCAGGTTCCGCCGCCACTGAAGATATGTGCAACTTACCTACTTTAGAACGGTGTGTCTGGGCTGGGTGCTGTAGGTCCTGATCAGCCAGGTCATCTAAGCATATTGCGGTCAAATTTACAAATACTCTATCATATTACCTTGTCACCAACGTGTTTGTCATTTTGCTGAATAATTAATCTTGACCCATTTTGTGGGCAATATTTTACAACGACTATAATGGCAAAAACGGCTCAAGGTCATTTTTGGGATTAGATTTAAGCAGTACTGTAGCCTCGTAAAATCCGGTGCTAGAAGTTATGGGGGTCGTTGATATCAGGAAACGTTTCCTTGATTTCCAGCAGAGATACCTGGTGTTTATTTTTAAAACTACCAGTGGCCACCTCTACAGACTAATAGACCTCCTCTACATGCAGGGCCGTACGCATGATTTATTTTGGGGGGTACGGACTTCGAAAAAGGTGACCTTTTAAATGTTTGGTGAAAGTGGACCTAATATCCCCCTAAAATGGTCCTTATTTTGTGACCTTTTTGAACATCTCATCCTCAAAGGTGGACCCTTCTTGTCAAAATCTCTCTAAAATGTGGAACTTTTTTATCCAAGAATCAGGCAAAAACCTTTGTTCCTTTTGGGGAATTGGGGACGGGGGGGGGAGGTGCGACCGCACCCACACTCTTGCGACAGCCTGTCTACATGGATACTGACAAGATTAATAACCTCTGGCAACGATTTTTTGACACCATTTTCAAACTATCACGTTCGTCTTACCTTCAGTCAAGCCATGACCTGGAAAAGACATCATGCTATAAGCTATTTACAAGTTAAAGATAAAAAAATGGTCGTAGAATTACTTCTATACATTATTTTATCCTAGCACACACTTGGAAATTAATCTGCGAATGAAATATTCTCAAATATGACTGTATAGACCTCACTTGTATGACCAGACCACCTAGCCTGTGCATTCTCCAGAATGCTCTTAAAGGACCTGTATAGTAAGTGTATAAAATAGGCGCTTTAATCCAGCGTGTCACGATTTTGGTTGAGTGACCGATCTAGATGAAATAAAGCCCTACAAAATAATGGTTAAACGAACTATTACTCTGCACTGCGTATTTTTTAAGGTCATATACAAGAAATTACAACATAAATTACGCTGTGCGTAGTGATTGGCCCAAAGATTCCAATCTTTCGGGGGGCATATACATACATGATAGATACGTACCAATTCGAATAAAAAGAATGGAACCATTTAGTGATTCGAAAGGCGACCTGATTTTGATTATCGGTTCAAGAATCATAGAATGAAAGCACGGCTATGCAAAGTGAAATGAAATCATTACGTTTAGCTTGAAATGATACAGGAACTAAAGGAAGTACTTAGGGGGGCTTACCGACATGGAGATTGTCTCTAGAGTAGTATCAAGAGGTAATCGTGTCCATTCCAGTAATTACTCTAGTATTATTTGTCTTCGATTTGTCCTAATCTCTCTTTGTTTCTCCTTCTAGTTAAACTCTTAAATTAGAGGTTTTTATTTTAAAACATATTGCGATGATATTCGATAACTTTTAGCTAATAAAAATATCGTACGCGAAATATAGTCCTCATCTTCAAGCCAGTTGAAGACATTTTGACCACGGAATAGATTTGATCAAATTCTTAAAGTTATCATAATTATTACTTCATATCATCCGGTCCTGAACTCACTAATGCGGTATAGACAGGTGTAACGTTGGTTGTGTGTTACTTGACAAGAACTGTTGGACATGATACCGATAACGTAGATAAAACCAACTGGCGGATCTACATAGGGGCTGCCTCGGCGCACGCCCCCCCTCGTTTGGAGGGAAAAAAACATATAATCTGTGGGGATATAACCGGGGCCCCCCCCCCAAAAAAAAAAAGAAAGAAAACGGGTCAGGTGTTAAAACTCTATCTAAAAGTTAAGGTTATTCATATTTTTTAATCATGTGCGGTGATTTTTTTAAGAGGAAATAGATACAAATTGGTAATCTGCATTGCTACATTGATATTATAAGTCAAAGAAGAACATCTCCCCCTGATTCTAATCTAACAGCTTCGTAATTGACCATTTCTCTTCTATATTTTATATAAATTTGTCTTGATAAAGATACAGCGAAAGCATCGGTTTTTATACCAATCTTTATTTATTTGCTTAATAACACTTTCCTGAGCTTTAGGTACTTTGACGCTTTTGGGACGTATACAACATTTTTGTGTGGTTTTTAGCAATTAAATTTCCTTACTAAAATAGTTTATTTAAATATTAATTATAGGTTTTTAATTTTTTCTTAAAGCTTTTTTTAAAGACTCTATCTCATGATGCAGTTCATATGGTGTAGAAGGCCAGTTTCAAGGTGAACAACACTGTAAGAATCCTGTTCAAAATGTTGCTGTTTAAAAGAGGGTTGTTTAAAGTGCTTTCGTTTAAGTTTAAACAAGGTTGTTTAGAGTAGTTGTTTTAATTTTTACAACAATTGCTTAATTTTAAACAAGGTAAACGATGACCAGGGTAAACAGTGTTTTGTTTAAAATTTTAAACAACTTGATTAATTTTGTTTCTAACATTATGACCCTCTAAAGTAAAGGCCCACCCGCTACGGGCGAGCGGCCATCGTTCTGCCACATAATTTACCATTATAAACCAGTTCAGGCACACATACTTAGAGGTTGTGCTCGAAAAAAAAACCAACAAACGTTCGCATGCCTGTAAACAAAAAGGAGGACCCCGAGAAAGACAGGGGGGAAAAAAGAGAAACTGGGCAAAAAAACTAAAAGCATAACTCAGTATATAAAAAACGGATAGAAGGAGGGCAAAAATAAACGGAAAAACAAACACAACAGGGCTAACAAGAATGAGCGGGGTCCAGGGAGAATACCCGATGGTGCGCAACAGACGAAATTAGATTAATCTAGGGAATTGAGAAGAAGCATTCTTCGTAAGCCTAAGGCCTAACACGTCTTAGAGAATGTGATAAAAGGAATAAACTTAGAAACAGGTAGAAAAGGGACCGGGATTGAACTTCATAAATCTCTACAAATATCATCTTGGACATTCTCTTAAATTGCTTAAACGATTTAATTACTTCAAAGAATAACTCCTATTATGTTTCGCTTTTAAACTTAAGAGTAATCGTAACTTATATGAAACAGGCCCGGAAGTGTAGTTTCCTACAATCACCGGCTTAAAAACTGTGATGTAGGCGTAATTTTTGTAAGCACGTGAGGGACACCCCGATGTTCCCAAAAATTGAAAGTCTTGGATTTTCGACAAAAATGCAGGTTTTTGGTCGATCAATCCAAGATCACAGGAGGGACATCCTCCGGCGGGGGGGCAAAGCTCCACAACCGGTCGGCGGCTGTCCATTGTACTATGTTAATTGACAAGCCCATTTCCACGCCCCCTCTTCCCAAAATCCTGGATCCGCCACCTGGAAACTGTTTGAAGGACACCTGGGAGTAGAATGCCTTCGATGAATTGGTTAAAGTCGCTATTACATGACATCGATTTCACACTAGCCAGTCATTACAAAGTGTTGCATGTCAACCTGAAAGACTCATAGGCACCGTTGCGCGGGCTAGGATAATAAGATCTATTGGGTTCATACAATGACATCAGCCTCAGTTAACATTCATGAAGCATTATTATGAATGTGAATATGACAAAGTATACAATTATTACCATATTTGTTGTAATTTAAATTTTTAAACTTAAAACTTGTCAATCATAGATGCAGAGTAGAAACATTTTGTTTCTTGAATGTAAACACTCAGTTGAAATTGTAGACATCTGCTTTTTTAGAGAACGGACTGTTTTCAAAACATTTCAAACAAGTTTCAAACGTACAAGTATACACACAAATAATAAAACTTATTTAAACTTATGTCATTCCAAAGCCATACAGAATTTATTAAGGGCAAATAATAATCCAAAGTTTTCAATGTAATATTGCACACGTTAAACGTATGTGCAGCCAGTTAATTGTTTCCCTGGTATTTGTTTTTGTATCAGTCCGAACCAGGGAGGGGCGTTTGGGGTGACCCCCATTCCAAAACCCCCAAATCCAAAATAATGAGTGTAAAGGCAAATATATTGTAGATCGGAGCGAGCCAAAAAAATACAGAGTTTCGGTTTTTGTCGAAGAAAGAGTTAACATTTCAGACAATGTCCACTTTTTGGCAAACTTCGCCATGACAATTTTGATGAAAGTGTTATTATGAAAAAAATTGCCCCTCCGCTAAAACTCTTTAAAAAACCCTGGCTATGGGCTGGATTCCATCAACAAAACATAGAGTTAAACAATCTTGATTTTAAAATTTAATGCCGGAATTCATTGACCGTGAGGAACCCTTAAGTTTTTTTTTCAAATAATATATTTCGTACACTTATCTGACAAAGAAGGGGAAACCAAGAAAACCCGTGAATACCACAAAAACAGAAGAATCAAGTGGCAAGCTGTTTATCAGGGCAAGGTAGTACTAGCAAATAAAAGGGTAATTATTCTCTCTCTCATAGGAATAAGTGATATGCATTTATTGCACAAAAGTTAATGTGCGAATAAAGTAGTTCCCACTTCTCTTGGCCCTATATGAAAGGACGCGATCGTCTTCCGGGAGTGATACGTTGCGTAACTTTTTTAAAACTGGTTATGTTGTTTCAAAGTTTTAAAACAGTTATAACAATTTAAAATTGTTATAATTGGTAATCAAAAGTTGAAATTAAACAAGACATGAACTCTCTTCAGACGATTACATATCGAATGGGTTAATTTTCGTTTTGCTAAAAGGAAAGTCTGTTCAATTAATACAGCATTTAACCACTTGCGATGATCAAAATACTACTAAAAGAGGACCAAGTTGTTCACTATAGACTTCAGTGCGTGTGATTGTAGATTTAGCTGAGATGCAATGGAAATAGTCTTTGATTTGCTCATGTTGCAATATTTTTCCAAAACATAAGATTTAAAAAAGATATAAATTCTGAGTCAATGACATTTTAGGCAAGGACGGTTCTTGCGCTTCCGTCTTAGTAGTCAATACCTTGAAAAGGTTCTTTCTAAACCTCGAGCAATTGGGGATAAAAATGGATCGTCAGTTATAATTCTGTCTGACTCTGTCCGCGTTAAATTCTATATTGACGTATGTCTCTCTAAATGTTGAGTTGTGTTCCTTCACTTGATTTACAAAACGGATCGTGACAGACCATTTTTTTTCGTTTTCGAGAAAAAGTCCTTGGAACTTTTCTTTTGTTCTCTGGAAGTTTTTCATATGCCCTCGGAAATATGTAGTAGATGAACCCATTTATAACGAGTAGATTCTCTGCAAATTATGGCTGCTAAAACATATCATGGCTACATTTTTTGAAAACTGTATATAACTTAACGGGGCTCCTCCTTTAAAAAGTTTAAACGCATGAATAATATTATATAATTCTGTATAGTTTTTTACACTATGTTTTGTGTTTCAGAGAACCTTGAGTAGTATTTGATATTCTTCCTCCGTGATCAATATCCCTCTACACTATTTTGTTAACAATTGTTTGAAAGAGAAGGTTAGTAATAATTATAAGATATTGAATTGGTAATAGTGATAGGTGCTCTGTGAATTTAATGTTTTCTATTGTTAAGTATTAAAACTAGGTAATTGTTAATTTCAGAGAATTGTATTTTTTCAGTTTTCCAAGAAAGTCTTATACCAACTAAAGCATATATCATCAATCCATACGTAAAACCATCATACCTACTCTCATATATTAAGTCATAAATACTGTACTGTGTGATTGAATTCACAGTCATAGGGGGTACATCGGCGCATGTTTTCTCTGTATTGTTTAAGGGGGACATGGCGTCATTTTCATACAACATGATTATTGCAATCACAGCACAGAGTTTCTTCTTCTTCTTCTTTTGAAATACAATCAAGTGATATACCAAAATGTTCCGGTAATGAGGAGCCTTTTTTCAAATATATTTGTCTCGGATCATATCGACGTCCGGTATGCTAATTAGCAGGGTTCAAAGGTCACGGCACAAGGAAAATGCAGAAATCAAAAATGACAATGTTGCCCCCCCCCATTTATATCAAAAAAACAGAAAGTTACGTGAACATAGTTTGTTTCTTTGCAACAAGTACTATGGCCAGGATCGGTGATCCTATGAGAGCGTTACCAAAAATTAATTCCGTGTTGCCATGCAACCGTTCAAACTCCATTTTTGCTGCTGGTGGCATACAAAAATCAATGGAAATAAAAAACAACGAAAGGGTTATACAACATCCTCTCATAGGATCAAAGTATATAACTATACTAATTTTGTGTGTTATATTTGAAGTCCATAGGTCAAACCTGTTGTTAGATAAGTGGGAGGGGGGGCTAGTTTTGCAACCTTCGAAAATGGCAAAAAAAAGATGGAGGCAAAATCAAGTCCAGTAAGCGTTATGTTAATTATCAAATTTTTAAATTAATTAGTATGCAATTTTGTTTTTTATATAAATTTATCAAATCTATTAATAATACTATTTTTTAATAAAAAAAAATCTGAAAATGTTCACTTTTAATTTATTTTTGAATTCTTTAAATATTACTGCGTTGAAAAACAATGAAAAAACAAAATAAAGCAGTAGTGCCTGAAAAACAAGAGAAACATAAGAGATCGTCTTTCTCTGTGTGATGCCGTACACTCCGATCAACCATAACATTGAACCGAAATGTCCGATTTTCACCCAAATAAAAAGTAAAATACTGACATGAAAGCAAACTGACAGCAATCCCTTAATGGTTTACAAACATCAACAACATTCAAGATGACTCTACTAGACCATGTTAATCAAAGTCTTTCTACAGTCTTGCATTGTTGTTTGCTCGGTCCACACTCATGGTAATGGCTTTGGTGGTGTCAGGATTATTCAGATAGTGTGCTGATCGGGCCGAGGGTATCCATGATACGGACGCTCCTAACATGGCCCGTATTTGAGGCTGGGGCGGATTGGGAACAGTAAGGGGTTTACACCCTACTTTATGGACACTGACTGCGATGTAATGTAAAGTAATTGTGACTCTCTGTACACGGGACCGACGCTTAACGTCCCCTCCGAAGTGACGGGGTGCTTTCATGATCGCCCCTTTGCCAATTCAAGTGAAACCCATGGAGGAGAGCGGTCATCCTGTATTTAATCAATAGCTGTATACAGATCAAATCCAGAATTGATAGTACCCGATAAAATACCAGGCAAGTGCCACGACCAACCGGGATTCGAACCCGGAATTTTTGAGGTAAATTTGCGCCAGAGGCAAGCACCCTAACCGCTTAGCCACGCTCTCCCAGTTCTTGCAGTAATGCATTAATGAACTAATGTGGTATAATTCAGCTTGCTAAAGATACCAATGATTTGCCCCAATGTAGGAACTTTGAATTAGTTTAATTGCTTTCACTGGTGATGAGTTTTAGGAAAGAGCCATTCTTATGAAGGTAAGAATATTAAAATGTAAAATTGTAGTTTTAAGTAGGGGTGGCTGGATGGTGGCATCAAGGGCTTTCAGTCTAGAAATCCTCAGGAGCGGGCAGACACTACAGGTAGGTACTGAGGAAATCCTCTGAAGTTACTATGAATAAATTGAGAATAAATATGAGGAAAAGGGCTGACTTCAATAATTGGGTCTTTTATGTAATCCTGGATTCCAGGGTAAACCCTTATCAAGGTAAGTAATTTAATTCTGATTCCGTGTGATAAAATGATTTGTTTTAAAAGTGAAATGAAACTAGTAAGCATTTGCCACATTGCCCTCGAAGCGCCGCTTATTACTACAGCACTTAATTAAGCAGAATAAACAGCATTTATAATGGGCCATAACACGATCTGTAGTAAACCATGTTCACAGAACACGGTTAGTCTCAGACTGTATTTAAAAAATGTTGCTAGTAAATTGGGGACTTGACACAGGTTGGCGTTATAATGAAGTACGGAAATAATTAGAAGCCTCTGTAGTGAATACAGGCACAAATACCTTGCTCGAAGTCAATGCCACGTCATGTCTGAGCCAAACGGGAAGAAGTTCTTGCGAGACAGTGTGAACATATGACAATTTATATGTACTAGACGGACATGCGAGGCTAAAGCTTCCCAATCAAAGTCTTTTAGAAGCCATTGCACTATCTGGCATATGACATGGCTTCCATAATGTTCATGCCCTGTGTAATGTCGTTAAATTACATCTCTATAAGAAATCCATCAGACGTAGTTGAGCATCACTTTAAATTTATTTGTGAGCAAGGCTAGGCAGAGATATTTCGTCACTTTTGATACATTCACAATGAATCCCGTATATAGTTTCATTGCTACCAACATTGTACACCGTCATGACTGTGTAGTGTAAGTTGGATGCACGGTACTGAATTGATTAAATTAATAGCCATTTGATGCCAAATGGATGTACTTCGAAATGGTTACTGACTAATTGCATTGCTAAAAATGTTAATTCGCTCGGGCAGAAAGACAGAAAGAGAATGAGGGTGGATCGATGCGTGAATTGCAAAGTATGCCCCAGTTTACCGTCTTAATTACATCCGTATGAAGATTTAGTGCATGGCATAATAGTAGCTCAGGATTTATTCAGTGCTGTGGTTTTGATACAGCAAAAACCAAAAATTGAATCTTCTCGGCATTCAACCATTCAGGTAAAGGTTATAGATCGCTAACTGTGTATTGTTTTTACAAAAAACCTTTTTGCTGACCCAAAGTGGCAGTGTTGAAGGTTGTTTGAGTTCCTTTACTAGTTTTTAACGCGAGATAAACGAGGTACTGAGCCACAATTAAAAAATTGTATGGTTGTCGTTAAGGCGTTGTTTTGGTTCGTTGCTGGATTCCAAGAGTACACGGCGGATTCTTACTAACGTGGTAGCCTATACGGCAGCTACACAGTCTACCGCGGGCAAGCGAATGAACGTACACACTGGGCTAATTGCGACGGACGTGGTTAATGCCAAGCTAGGTTACAAAGAGATACAAGTTATTAGGGTACACAGGAATGTGGCTACTATGCAGTAAACTACCCAATGGCACCCTGTAGTTGCCCACTAGGTGGAGAGGAGAAGGTGGTGTCAGTAGAAGTACCGGCGTAGACACGCAGCTACCAAGTAGCTACCCGCGGTTACCACGCGGCATTTGAGAGAGGAATTGAAAACATTTCAAGAATGAGGGGGCCGCTATACACTCGGGCCAGTTTAGCATTTTTTGAACGTGTTTTAGGAAAATCATTACGAATTCAACTCGGCATCTCGAAAAAACCCCCGATTCCCGCACATGGAATAAAAAATGCCAAATACTATGCCAAAACTATCAAAAAAAAAACAAAATGCAATGAGAAATACTGCGCGCGATGAGAGCCGGTTTTAAACCACGTAGCTTCTCCACGACGGTGCCGACAGCCCGTGTGGTACACTATCCGTCTATGCGGCCAAAAATAACGGAATACATGGACGGCGAGGTTTACGTCTAGTGGTGTAGGTTCATCCATGTGTACTCGGTGGGCAGCTGGGTGGTAACTTACCATGAAGAAATTGGCCGTTTAAGACATGATTCGAAATGAATTCTTATTATGGAATTGATTATTTATTGCTCAGGTAATAGTCATAGCCTGAAACAACGGAAGTTGATTAATTCGAAGAGGATATTGCCTCACGCGCTTATATTAAAAATGTTTGAATTGTTTTTAGAGAACCCTCAGAAACCACATATCGGACGTACCAAATAAAACGAAAGTAAAAAAAAAAAAATCATATTAGGTACCGTTTATTATTTATGACGGGGAGTGGGCTGTGAAAAAAAGTTGCAAAGAACCAACCCCCTTCATAATTTTGCGCCAATGTGGCGTCACTTCCGCTGCACTCCTAATAGATTTACTGCAGATCAACTCTCTGCAGTACGTTGCAGTAAACTTGTGAAAGATTGTAGTAAAAGTGACGTTTAAATTTGTCATACTGCATCAGGCGGCGCCGGGGGCTGGGGGGCGAGAGGTTTCCAAATTATGCAAAACGGGGGTTTTTAAACAATACATTGCTAAGAATGAGGATAGTTTACCTATATGAGTTCATCGTGTAATGTGTTCACCCCTCCTATTATGTTAACCCTGGTGCCACCCCGTACTTCCCCTACTGCATTTGGATGTATCACACCATTTAAAGAGACATGAGGAGATTTCCAGAAAGAAGCGCCCCAATTTTTTTTCGCCCAGGTTTTTTTGCATCATTTGGAAGCTTTCAATGTATTAGATCACACCTGACAGTGTAAGCCGAATACGGTACGCCGTCTTTATGTAATAGTGAGTGATTTGTACATTCTTTCGTGCACGACAGAAAGTCAAGCACTTTGTTCTATGGGGACAATTACTTTAGTCGAGCAAGTTCCAAAACAATGTTTGTCTGTTTTCTTGTCAATAACTTTTGGAACGTTCTTGGTAGGTGGTCTGTGCAATGTGCGAGAAATTCGTATCCTAAAAAAATCTCCTCCATGTCACTTTAAAATACCTTCATCTGTTGCGTACTGCAACGAATTTTGATGGTTATTTCAATTTGGTTTTGTAAAAAAAAAAAAAAAAAAAAAAAAATTACTGACATTGCGTGGCAGTAAATGAGAGCATACGCAATTAACGATTTTGTTAGGCTGCATGAGTACTTTCATTGCAATCAGGGACCTCTGAAGGGCCTCTACCCAACAACTCCCTATTTCTGTCCATAAAGGCACCAATAATTAACATCAAATGAGGCATTAGCCGAATTCATTGTGAGACATTGACTCTGCTGTCTGGTACTGTAATTTCTGTGGTGTGGACAAAAACGTCCACATAAAACTATATATATAAATTATGGTCCAACAATTTGGTGCTGCATCCACGCCCGACCTAACTCAAAAGTCTTACAGAATGTTAATAGACCACTGCTCTTATACACATCCACCAACATAAATAAGGAGCTAAATGGACATACAGACCTTTATATCAACGTCTTTTTAAATTCTACAATATTCCGTTCGCATGCAATGTGTTAACAATAACTTCGTGATGTAGTGCTTGAGAATATTCTACTACCTTGCAGTCGGCATCTTAGAGAAACAATAACACTTTCTTCATAGATGGCTGCATCCCTTTACGAGCCACTTAGCTTCATAAAGGCCAAGGTTATTGCGGTTGGAAATGTATTTTGCGGTCTGTCGCCAGTAAAGATTGGAACTCTTATTGTTTTTAATGTGTTGAGTACTCTTATGAAGGAAAAATCTAACATTTGAACTTTTCAAATACCAGCAGTCTAAATTTAGGGAATGTATAATAACATACAGATGATATTTGAAGAGTTCTGATAATTTTTCGGTCAAAACACTAGCGCATTATAGATTATGATATCTAGGTCTTGAAAACGTTATATTTATTGTGTTTTTTTTTACGTTTAGTCAAGCTAAAAAAAATCAATGGTCCTACCTATTTAAACTATACTTTTTTTAATCCTTGTAACAAGACGAACACTTTGGTTACCTTTTTACAGCAGTCCAAGCATGTTAATTTTCGATCCTGTATTATGAATTTTCCCCCCTCCTGGATTCCGCCCATGCACACTTTCACGAGGGGCACCCCCGCTAAATTTGTTCTTAACCTTCAGAGAAGACAAATCCACTGAGAATTGATGCTCTGCTTTCCACGGTCACGGAATTGCCCCAAATTGGGGTCAACGTTGTTTATAACTGATGCAGTTATATATTCTATAGACTCTGTGCAAATAGCAATTGACAACTGGGTCGTCGGAATATTTCTGGGATTAATGCAGTGTGGTAAGCTCCCCAACCATTAGCGCAGGTCGTTGATCCAATGCTATTGGATTTATGACGATAAGATGAATAGGCGGTTGAACAGGATTATCTCTTTAAGTAGTTGTTGAACCACTTCCTTCTTCCTCACTTCAGTCAGTCCCTCAGCTATTCAGAAAATCGGTTCTCGTGTTTGCAATTATGCATGACTGGTCACTGGTGCTTCCAAGCACTAGCAGTACTTTTGAATATTCAAACATTTTGAAAAATAAACACCTTTAAAAATCAAAAATTCGTACAACTAGTTCCTTCTTAAATAAACCCACAAATTTCATATTCAAGGTGTTTATTTGAACTTTTAATCAAAAAGCTAATGTATTTTGTGTTAAATTAACAGCCTACAGACCCTATTTCAGAAGTTTTTTAAATAAACAACGTTTAACAACACGTTGTAAAATATTATCTTTAAAATTGTTATCATTTTAACTGTGCCAAATCTTTCTTACTACACATTATATATTACTATGGACCGGCACATAAATAAGCACATCCTTCATCTTCAAACAATTCATTATTTTTTTTCTGATATGTTTATTAAAACAAGGATGGGGTAGCAACTAGTCTCGTGAAAATTAAAATCGAATTGTAAATTAACTAGGCTGTGCTATGTTACTGCTTTTCTATTGACTAACACAAGCAGGCCAGGTGAGCCAAGTCCTATCAAGCATGCCAAGGTTTCACCTGTTTCAAACACGCGCGCAATTGTGTGGACTGACGCAAGCGAGTCATATTGAACACTGTGCAAATGTATATGAAGAGACGTAGTGTAATCGACCATTTTCGAATATTTTTATAGATTTGGGTACACGATTTTGGATGGTGATGAATGTATTTACCCTAAGAAGGTAGCGCCACAAAAGCTCGCAGTCTTTGACTGTCCAACTACAAGTTGGTCAAAATAATTCACTTGTTAGTAAACAAACAGGGAGTAGATGGAAAGGGGGGCATGTTCTGACTTCCTTAAAAAGGTACATTTTGAAATTGTCATTTTGTTCAAAGAATAAAATATCGGAGTCATTTTTCTGAAATCAATGAAGGTGTAGTTGATCATTCAAATCAATTAAATATTCAACAATCATCATTAATACTTATATTACTCTCATTACTATGTTTGCGTCCCGATCGTTAAAGTTGTTCGTTCATCGTAACAGAATTGACCAAACTCTCGCAATGACGGATCGGAAAAAAGAATCGGGCGAATGACTTCATTACTCCGAGGCTACCTCGCGACGACTGTCTTTCCTGGTCAACCGGTCGTTCATTTATCAATATTTTCACCAGTCTCGCTCCGCTTCGCAGCCAGCAGGACAACCAAGTTTTCTCAATAGGTACTCTTTAAATAATGTTGATTCGAACTTTTGTTGAGATGGGACTGCTCTTATACGCCCTTTTTGGTCCCAATGTCTTTCAATTTTATCTTCCGCTCGGATTTTGACATCACTGGGTATATCGCTTATCTATACCCAACCTTCTTGCAAGGATACCCATATTGCAAGAGTCTGGGAGTGCGTCGTATGTCGATACTCGACACCGAATAAGACCAAAACTTGTCTTACTAGTGTTAACATTCCCACCCAATTCGTGTCCCACGTATTATGTTTTACGGACGATGCACTCACCGGGTAGCAAATGATAATGAAATCACTATGTAACAAAGTGATTTGCCCACAGGTGTAATACTTTTAGCTCGGATCCATGAATAATGGAGAGTTATTTGTTACCAATGGATTATGAATCTATCCCTCACCTTTTGTCAGTATCGCAGTGTGTCCCTCAATGATATACGAAGGTGGCCTGGCATTTTGTTCAACAGTGGTTAAATGAAGAAAACTTGACGCAATGTTCCCGGAACCACCGTAGTGGCGTAGCCTCCCTTCCTTCTAAGCATGACTTGACTGCCTTCTCTTTTTATCAACTGACATATTTTACTGCCCTCAAGTCATGCAAAAATGAACTCGGGACCGATGTAGAACATTTTGCTCACTTACGCTCTCTAAATGAGTGCCATGTTTAGGCAAAGTGTATTACTTTTGGGCTGTAAAACATCGGTAGACAACCCTTAATGGTTTATGTAGTTTTTCAGGAAGAAATATAAATTAAAAAAAAAGAGCATATTTGATGCTTTTCAGAGGACGATAATTTCACTTCCCAGACTAAGTCCAAACCGATCCAAGTGACATGAATGACAGGTGAAAGGTCATACATGTGCGACCCAAATTTGTAAACATTATTAAAAAACCCCATGCTATACTTCCATTCGCAGTCGGTCGCAGCGAGCGAATTCTGCTTAAGAGCATGCGTAACAGTTGATCTTGTGTCAAGTCCGGTTTTGCGCATGCTAATCTCTCGCTTTGACTGGAAGTATTTTACAGGCTTCAGGCGAAAGAAATGTTGTACAAATACCCATACACGTTTTGTAGTGATAGCGCCACACCGGACGCGGTCCTAGTTCTGCAGTTATGACGTTTTGACATAGCGTGAATAATAATGCGCCACGTACGACAGCGATCATGAGCTCTCACTTCATATAGTATGCCTCTCTACTCTCTGTTCGACGGTCTTTCCCGATTTATGTGGGTCTTTAATTTCAGCTGAACTCTGTCTGACCTACCGGATGCTGTCTCGCGCCATCTAATAAAATCGCAGGGATGGACGGAGAAAGTGGAAAACTTGAAATTTAAATAACTTTTTTTTAAATAATCCTCGGGATCGGGTAAAACCAATTTTGTGCTGTCCAATGACGGCATTTCTCAGATCTTGTAAGTAGCATTGACAGCCAAAAGAAATTTCTGTGAAAGTCACAAGCACTGTGTATTGTTGGTCTTACCATGAATACCTTAGGTATTTCTTATTTGTACGCTGGTCCGACAAGGAAGTTTTCGTACTAGAGGTTCAGTTCAATGTTAAAGTCAGCCATAAAATGTTTATGTAAAGACCTCTAGTTACGATTACGGACTGGCGATATCCGCTCACGACTAGGGCTTTGGCGGAACTCTCAATAAGTTTCGTAGGGAAATGCATTAATACCCCAGATATCTATGACGTAGCCACTTTTAACATTGTATCGCATGAACGCCTAGAATTGTTCACGGGTTGGAAACGCTGAAAAACATACGAGACAGCATGCATCTGAGCCAAAAGTGATTTTATGATTTTATTTAAATACCTCGTAACGTCCACGGATAAGCATGGGGGGGGGGAGGAATAGCATCGGGGGGGAGGACAAATGATCACATGTTAAGCCGTCTTCAGGAAAAAACAGTTCAAGACAGGTACCAGTACATTGAAATCCTCTTCACAACGCCTTCAACACAACCCAGGCCTTGGAAGTTGATTTGATGAAGTTTTCATTATTGATGAGATATCCATGTATTTAGGATTGGCAACATGTCTTACCATCATCTTCAACCCCCCCCCCCCATGCGCCCCGGGCGATGCGCCACACCATCTATAAATGTACAGCTATCCCCCTTCAATCTGGCCAGACGCAACACATTGCATCTAGGCCTATCTCCAGTTCCGAAAACTCTGGATTAAAGTTCTTTAATCAAATTGCTCATTTGGGTTCAATCTGTCTACACGTGTACACTGAACTAGGATGTTTTCTCAATAAAAAACAAAGATTCACACCTGTCCAGACGGAGACTCTAATCACTCCAGGTGGCCCCCCCCCCATAGGCGGTGTCAATTTGCCTCGTGATTTTCAATTATTTAATTGTTCATTTTTTTTATTTTTTAATATTCAGTTTTTAAGCATTAAGTATGCAATATTGACTGCTCTGCTGCATTGAGCTGAGCTTTCGTACTATTGATTAGGGATGAATTTTCGGTCATTTCGGGATTTTTTTTTGTGGATTAAATTGAAAAGTGAATCTATGCATTTTTGTATATGTATCATGGAAACATCAAGTGCTGTGTAAGATTTTATATGCCATGTGTTCAGAATCGTGTACAAGTTGGTGTTGGGGCCTTCTAGGTGTATGCCCAAAGATATTGGGCTGATCATTGGTCGTTTTTAATGACCACTTGTACTATAAAGCTGTATATTTCTTTACAATTTATGGGTGGCATGTGTTATGGGGGCAGACTATAATATCGGGAGTTTTTTATTAATCCCCCCACCCCAAACACATCCAGCATGAAAGGACACAATACTATGTCTGGTTTGGCTGGACATTTCAGTTTTTTGTAAGGTGTTTTTAATGTGTTCACTTCGTGCTTGGATTGTTTGATCATATATTTTGGTCGTAATTTTTAGCCCTTGGGTTGTGGGTGTCCCATACATTTATCAGGTGTAGGTTTTTTTTTGGTATGAGATTTAAAAGATATCTTTCACTGGATGTCCATTTTTTTGTGTCTGTATGTTTTTTTGATGTTTGATTTTTATGTTGTGATACAGGCATTAGCTAAGAGAAAAAAAAAAGAATAGCAAAATTAGAAGTGCAATTTGTTGTATAACAAATGTACATACGTAACGATTAAAGAAATTATAATTAGTCCCTCAATCTACGGTATGACTTACAAAATTGCACGAAGTTTTTCTTGCTGTACCGTTTTGTCCAACCACCCTCCCGAACAACATACCAAAAAGGTAGTAACAAGGGAATCATGGCAAGACATGCTAAGTTGCATAAAACTTATGGCCATTTTTGCCTATATTTTGGTTTTATATACTTAAAAGGGGACGCCCAATTTGCAAATAAAGTTTTTTCATCTGATAGAATGGTCTTCACCCCTAATCCCTCTGTAAGTTTTGGCGCCGATATTTCAACCCGTTTTCCATGTGAGAGCTAAACATGATTTTCTTATTCCCCCCCCCGGCTCTATGTGTATAAAATTAATATCGGTCGACAAATGGGGTACATTTTTCGGCTCATAACTTCCAAACCAAATATCCTTTAACTCTAAGATTTCACAGGATAATGAGAAAAATAGTAAGCTTTCCTTCAAATACCAAAATATTGACCACTTCCGGTAAATCTTGGAGTCTGGGGACGATGCTATTACGATCAGGCCACGGCCCCTTTAACTGTTGAGTCTTTCTTGGCCTGTCCAACATACTACCCGAGGACTTGAGCGTCTACACCGTGTTCTAGCTTGGTACCGTGTCGTACTCGCGCAGATAGTTAATGATCTCTTCCCCTCTTGACGGTCATGTTTCCCTTCCATCTCTGCGCATTTAGATCTTGGCCCCAGGGTGGGGTGGAGCGGCTGATTTTTCATCTGCACATTTCCAAATGATGCTTTGTAGTAAGATCTTGTAGCAAGCCATATCACTCCCCTGTTAGAATCCTGCGTCGTCAAGGTCTGTGAGATGCTGACTTGTGACGATTAGAAGGCTTGACGCCTTTTATACTGCCGTCCCACATATTACCCAGGCTATTCCCAAATGAACCCCCTTTTACTAAAATTTTCACATACTCAATGAACCCGTCAATGACCCCCAGTTCTTTTCTTCTTCTTTCCTGCTATCCACGTTTAATCACAAGTTTGATAAAATTATCCACTTTTTAAAAGAATTTTTCAACACCCAATTTTTTTTAATTTTTTAGGTTTTTTCTTTTTTTAACAATTTTATCATTTCACGGCAGCAATTTTATAATTTCAAATGAGTCCATTTGACCTCTGGAACAGATCACTCTTCCTATTTTAACTTCAGGTTGTAACATCAGTGGCCCTTCTTAATGACCCCATTTTTATTTTCACTCAGTGTACCGAATGACCCCGTATTTGTTTGGGTACATTTTATCTGAAGGACCCCGGTACCCTATTTTTCCACCGCTGGCCGGCACATATACCCAGTCACTGCATGGATGCCCCCGGCACTAGTTTGACCCAATGTGTTGAATAAATACACTCTCTGATCTAATTGCTAAATAAAGATCTCACCATCCCGATTGCAGTCCTGACAAATGATCTCTGAATGCAAAATTAATTTTGGCGGGAAATTGCGGCTATCTTGAAAATGACCCATCCACTTTTCCACATATCAATTGCAAATGCTACAACACCTTGCAGGCCTTGCAATGCAAACATGTTCAATACTCAGTAAAATCATGTAAAATCTTCCCTAAAAATGCATTTATGAGCTATATAAATACCTTTGTCGAATATGGGCGTATACGTCCCGTGAAGTAATGCAAGTTAGCATGTCTTGCCAGCCTTTCCCTTTTCTAACCTTTTTGATATGTTGTTTGGGAGATCTTTTACTTCTAGTTTTTTTACCGACAAGAAAACCTTCTGTATGCAATTTTGGTCCAGTGTACCTCTTTTTTTTACATAGATTGGTGGCCTATGGGAAGAACATTTGATGCAAAGATTCGTAAAGGTTGGAAGTGGTTCGTGTGTTCAACCGAGCGGGCCTTTGGACGGGGGTCCATTTTGGGTTAACTATTTCAATTCTAGAACCCGCTAACAGCCAGAGAGTTTTAGAGTAATTAAAAAGGTCCATGGCCCTATCGCAAATTAGGCTGTTTTTTATTCCAGGAAGTGAACTCTAAGTAAAATGAAATAATGAAATATGAAACCCGTATCACACAGAGGTAATTGTTTATATAACAGCTGTGCAAAGAGATTTTTGTTGAATATAAGCATTGGTTTTCAAACCAACCGCCACACAACCTGTTTTCACAATCAATAAGCATTCTGACAGAACTCGTTGACGAAGTCCGATATTTTGGGTGCGTCCCACGACAGACCCATTTCCCTGTTGAATTTCCGTTTCCGCCTTGAATTTTTGGTTTCCCCGCTTGGAATTTTGTTTCCTCCTCGTTTAAATTGAGTTTCCTCGTTTGAATTTCAATTTTTCTGCTTGAATAAGTGTAATTTCAAACAGTTGAAACTAACTTTAAACAAAAACGAAAGAACACAAAAAACGGGGAGCTTATAATAAAAATGGAGAAAGTAAGATTTAAAACGGGCCAACTATCCTTAAGAAACTTAGATGGGCGAGATGCACGTCTCAATTAATTA
>JAMKCH010010088.1:0-28857 GCA_023653785.1 Ophioderma brevispina
ATTTCCAGATAGTTTTCATAGTTAAGATCCACATAATAACCTGTTACAAAAAATCAATGACAAATCCATTGTACACGATGCAATGTGGGCAAGTTCCAAACCTTCCTCTCATGCTATGGCGTCATTTTCCTGATTTTGAAATGTCGGCAAGTATGTAACAAAGGTTTTGACTGTAAGTTACATTCACACCTTCCTAAAATAAACAAAGTGTGTACAAACGTGTGTAAATGTGTTCACTTAAAGTAGGCAATTATATAGTAGTGTTGGATACCTCAAATCCAAATTGTCCCATTTGAAGAATGAAGAATAAGCATTCATTTTTCAATTAACTGGACAGAACATCATAAGTATCATAGTGTAATAAGCAAACCACAACCAAAATGATTTGTATCTGCATTTGATAAAGTTTTTGTTGTCCAAAATGAGTATTCAATCAATTCATTCAAATTTTTCAATTAAATTTCACTGTTTCGGTATCTGTAATTGTAATTAATTGTAATTTGTTAAATAAATTGATTGAATCTTACAAATCCGAACACACCGGCTTGGGTTGGAGTGAATCATGACATTTCAGGACCAACAAAACCAGTGAATGATGGTGTAACCAGGATGCATTTATTTTTTGTTTATCCAGGTTGGTCGTAGGGGACACATATGATCCCATGAGAAACTTCCACTGGACAAAGCAGAGTAATTAAGTATGGTTTTGGTTAAGAATTTGGACCCATGTATATAAGAACTATATTCTGAAATCAATACTCTTAACGATTAACTTCATAAATATACGTAAAATAGCACTTAAGCCCAAAAGAAACGTTTTGTGTAATGATGTTTTCATACTTGAAACTACTTTTGGTTCATATCAGAATATCTTCAGAATATCATTAAAGATGATCCTATTTTCCTTGGAATTGCCATGAGAAAAATGTGAAAATACTGCGGAAGACCACATCATATTCCACACCAAGAAAATAAATATTATCTTGGGTTAAGAATGAAAGGGTGGGGTAAAGAGAAGAAGACGGGACAGGAGGGAGAACCGTTGTTTAAAGTTTGGGACGGAAGTGGAGGAACGGGAGACGCGAAGGAGTCAGGGGGTATAGGGCAGAAGACTGGTCTTGATCTATTTAAATTGTACATATTTTGTTCATTCAATCAAATTAGCAACGGCGAGATAATAATTGGTGTGATCTTCTGCTAATCAAACAAATGTCTCTAGAAACAAATGCATTTGGAAGTTTCCCAATTGAGTGCTTACATATTATTGCTCAAAAATTTGAGATTTTATCAGATCCACTTTAATATTATCTAAATTATTGTTATCTGTTCATCACTAAGTAAGTACTAACTTAGCATAACCTCCAATAATGTAATCTTCAAAAAAAGAAACCATTTGTATTAATTGATGACACTTAATTGTACGTATTTTGGGTGTCTGTCACACCAAAATCAATACCATACAAAATAGGTTATAAAATTGACTGTGATCTCTTTTAGTCAATACACAATTTTGTTAACCATCTCTTGACAAATTCACTACACATTTTTTAACTCAGCATATCATGACCAACCTATTGATAAAAAAAATCCACACACTGAGCTGAGAGCATTTTAAAAGATCAACCCCAGTATTTTATGATTCATACTCTGTACAATAACAATATCGAATATGGCTTGATTATGCATGATTATGCATTGGACATCACAGACAGACATACAAGAACAGCTAGCATCCTTGATGTATAGGGATGCAAATAATAAAATTCATTCTGGTGTTCTTTGCAATTGCATACATACAGCTTTGTACGCGAGATGTACATGTGCTGGGTCTCCTGTTGCAAAGAAGCAGAGGCAAGGCAGAGCGAGACATGGCAACTTTGTTCATGGTTGAGAAAATTGGAAGAAGTGTCAGTGATTGTATATACAGTGCACCCAATGACTGGCAAAAGGCCCTGACACTATCATCTGGAACAAAAGATAAATATGTGGAGTCAGCTGTGGTGGGTTTGGGGGTACCCAAAGACCACTGGAACTACTTACAGATGACTTCAGTCCTAAAAATCCATAATGAGTCATTCAAACAAACCAAATTTTGCCTGGCACCGTTGACATTTTCTCTATGCTTTCATAAATTGAGGCTTAGTATGTAGAGCATGGATTTGGTGAAAGAGGAGGACACAGTTCACAGTATGTCACCCCAACCATGAGCAATACTGCTTTAACAAAGCTGACAGCAAAGACAACTACATTGCAAAAAGGCCAATTGTCAAATACTCAACATTTCCACCATGAAGAGAAAACAATATCCAGTATCCAGGGCAATGTGATATCAGCTGATGTTGTTACTGACCAAAATGCATGATCAAGTGTTAACAAAGCTAAACCCAAACATTTAAAGCCACCTGAAGAAAGCAAGGCAACATACAGGGAATTGCATAAGCTAAATCGCATCTATAGACTGCAGCCTACACAGACTGTCAGAGAGGAAATATTAAGCTATTTTAAATATTTAAAAAAAATGGTTATTCTCCCATAACTGTTCAGAGGAGAGACACACCCTCAGACATGTATATGGCACAGACAAACATGGAATGCCCAAGCTTCTTTTCAAGAAACAACTTCATAAGGAAGAGAGAAGAGGGCAACTTTTGATTCCGCGATGCATTTAAAATATCTCCCCGCAAATGTTTGCGTTCACTAAGAAGTGACAACATACACTACACCAGTGGTCGATTTCAATAACGCTTGCTGCAATGGCATCGCAAACCTATCGCAAAACAATCGCACAAGAGGTACAATGACAAATGGCTAGTTGAGGATAATCATTAACCCAGGCACACCCAAATAACAATATCATAACAGCATGTAAATAACGCACCCATCGACCCCCAAGGAAGGTGCGTCATTTTACAGCATATTGTTGATGCAGGCGTACATCATGTGCATCCAAGGTCCGTCACAAAATTGATGTGAGAGGTCTATCATTTACCTCAAAACGCAAAAAAATCCTTGATTTAAGGACATGCACTGATTTTGAACCCCTACTTTTAATAGCATGTATCAGTAGTACCACCCTAGAAAAAATTACAAAATTTCAATCAATTGAAACTTTGCATTGCCAAGTTATGATCGATTTAATATGTGCATATATTCGGGGGATCCAAAAAAAATAAACATGGTTTTTTTTTTACCACACTTCTGAATTGTTATGTAAGGCTGCTTGGCAATTCTTGTTTTTAGGGTTTGACAAACATATAAGACCAAAAAGACGATGACTCTAAATTTTCACCCGACCCTCTCGCAGAAATATGTGAATGTTCCCTTTCTTTAATGGCTACACCCTTTTGTTATGGGGGAAAAACACATATTGTAATATTAATTTTTTTAAAAAATACCCTTGATTTCTTAAATTGCACCTTTCTATCAGGGGGGACATTCCACACAGTGCCCGCCCCACCACCCAGGGGTTATAGCACTAGCTTTGTAAATATTGGGGGTCAAAATGGCCAATGTTATCAGTGATAACATATGGCATCTATGGCATAAATATGACCCCCAAAAAAAGTTGAAGGTTGAATCTTATGTTTGCACCCAAATACAACAAATGTGTGCACAATGGCCCCGAACAACGCAACCCTGCCACTACCATATGGAAAATGGTTCTATCTTACTTCTCATGCGGATTAGGGTTTTATTATTTTGTGCTTTTTAGGGTTGTTTATTCCTCAATGTTTCTCATGTGTTTGCTTTTGTTTTTGTTCTTTGCAGAAACGTGGGAAAAGCCATGGATCCTTTGAAGTTGAGGCTGTAAACTGCATTCAGTTGCACAGGTTTTGCCGTTGTTTGGGATCGGGGGGGCGAAGGGGGGCCATGGTGTGGAAAAAAAAAATTAAGAAGAGAGTGGGAGGAGTGCCGACTCACCATTATAAGCAGCAGGGAGGAGACAGGATAGGAGACTGGGATGGGTGCGGAAGAAATGGTCAGGACATTCTTACAAAGCAAAAAATACAAAACACCGCCAAAAGGCATTATGAATGGTACTGGGAAGTTTCAAATATTCATATTTCATATCAGTCTCACCAATAGTACACATTTTCAAACTGTTAAAAAATGTCTAGAAACACTTTAACACCAAAGACCTTACGAGAAGAATCTTTGAAATTTAGTCAAGCTTTCATGTGCCACTTGTTTGTAAAAGTGTTTTTTTTTTTTAAATTAAGATTTAAATTCTGAAAGTTTTGCAGCAGAGTTTATAAGAATAATTATACACAAATCTGGAGCGTCCTAACACAACAATTCCCCCTTTTGTATTTAGAGGCCTCAAATGGAAACCAATGGCCCAAATTCAGACTCTTTTCAACATTTTATTAACGCGGATGCGTAGCTACATATATGTGAATGCCCCCCCCCCGGGGGGCAACTGTTTTCAGCTATTGCAAATTCTCGTCTCAAGTTTAATGTATTATTTGCAAAAATTTGGATCTACTAACTAACCTACTAATAGTTATTGATATATTAATTTAACGCAATGCAGAAGGCGGGGATTTTGTTGCACCCCAAACCCTCAGTAGAACGGGGTTCTACAAGTGCTACCGACCTAGGTGAGAGACGGATTTTTTGGCAAGAAATGCTGAAACAAACTCCAGTAAGTATAAATAAAGTGAGAAAAGGTAGGTGATTTATAATGCCACAAAAACTAAAAACTACAAAAATATTAATGACACTAAAATGGCCCCAACTATCATTGTCGTCAACGTTTCATGTCACGCAAATGTCATGCCTCATTTCCAAATTATTCAAGCGGGGACACCACCCTAATTCAATTGACTATTTCTGCATTTTTCTCAAAAAATTATAACTCATGGCATGTATTATGCACCTGTGTCAGGGTTTTCCTTGCTGGGGCTTAAGGGGTTTGAATGGACATTAGTCACAACACGCCTTTTTAACAATATCAGGGGTGTCTAAGAAGAATTACACCCTCCAACTATGGTGACCATAAAACTCAAAAGTGAGTATCAAGTTGATAAATTTAAAAATATAAGGAATCTTAAACACAATTATTTTTCAATATTTTAATGTAACCAGCACTCGATTCGGTTCAGTCGTTTTGAAGAAATGACGATGGGGATTATGTAAACATGTCAATGGGACACTTCCTTCAAGTTTGCTCAATAATGCAGATTTGATGTTAACGACGCTGAGTACTGTGTTATCTGTTCAAGCGGTCTTCTTTTCATTTCCCAAAGAACCCGCCTTGTTTAATATTTTGTGAGTTCAATGCCATTTTGTTGTTTATTATAGTAATAAACGTTACCTTGACAATTATAACAAAAATTCAACAGGAAAAACAAAACATGGGAACTAACCAGAATGGTCATCTTTATGAGAAAAACAACACAATAAATACATGTAGAAAATGTGAAATATGTTAGTTGAACTAGGGGGTGGCACGGCAGTAGAATGAAATTGAGAAGTTTAATCAATATTTAACAGGTGGATAAACTGAACAATAAGATTATTCACAATAGGTTATTCAAATTAGACTCTTATTCCAATAAGAGGGTGGATTCTACATTTAATGATTTAAAGGCATGTTTGAGTGCAAAATTCAGAAGTTCCCGCGTTTTACTATATAGGCCTACTCTTGTTATATGAAGTATGGCCAGAGTATAAACATGTATTCCTTTATGAAATTGAAGAGTTGAATTTGGCGAGTGACTTTTACAGTAAATTTTACTTTGAAATTTGTTGGCATGCTGGAGTATACCAATATCTTGAAATATTTTATCAAAAGGAAAAATCTACACATCTGGAAATTCAATTCTTAGCAAACAGGAAAAAAGGTGAAACATTTGGTGGTTGAAACAGTTCTTAGATTTTTATAATACACAACCTAGTTGAATATCAAACTTTACTTCGTTTTCAATATTAATTTCCAAGCAAACTATCTAAAAAGCTGCTGATGATATGCAATTATAAATGAAACGGAATTGCTGGATTGGCGACGCCTTGTTATTAACCTTAATTTTGGCAAAGACTGGAGATGTCGCTGACATTTCTCATTTTTCTTCAATTTTTTAAAGTGAAAAAGAAAAGATGTAAATTTCTTTGTAATGTATGGGCAATATTATGTTTGAACCTGGTGGCAAAATATCCTTTTTATCTTATTTTGTTTTAAAGAAACAATGAAAAAGAAAATAACGACTATTGATTTATTTCTCGCCTGTCTGTCTCAATCACTTTAATTCCAAAACTTGGAAGGAAGTGCCCTTGACATGTGTTATAATCGCGTATTTCTTCAAAACTACTGAACCGAATCGAGTGCTGTTTCCTAAACATATTGAAATAAGTGTGGTTTAAGATTCCTTTTAAATTTATCAAATGTATACTCACTTTTGAAGTTAGGTCACCAAAGTCATGGTGTAATTCTTTCTGAGACACCCTGTATAATGTGTTCACATTGTTTTCTCATTACAGGGCCTCAAGTCTAGAGCTCCAGCATGGTGCACCGGTATGGCATTGATGTACACCCTTTATGGTTAATCAGCAATTTGTTGTTGTTGTTGCTCAGGCACCCAACATATGCCCAAGACTCCTAGAACACCCTCCATGGACACGACACTGATTCGGTGTATTTAGGGAGCTTTTCGAAATCCCACACGACGGATATTTCTAGGACGGTTCCTCGAATAGTGCCTCATGCGCCACTTTGGCGATACATCAGTCCTCCAGATTCTACTACACGCAAATAGCCCTACAACCTTCATGGTGAGGACGACACGCTGGTGTTTACCGTCGTAGAACGATCTGTCATGGAAATCGAAAGCTCCCTATTCTAGGGGCATGACTAGACTGCACCATGAATCCTGTCCTTGACAAAAAATAGTTATTGACTATAGATTAATAATTAATTTTCACACATTTTTCCTGGAAGTCTCCGTAACAGTTTGTGTCACTTTTAAAATTGGAAATTCTGGCTCGCTGTGAACATTTCTTATAACATCTTATCCTTGGGATCATATTCCCGATTCCCCCCGAAGATTTCTTTTTTGACAAAACGTTCATTTCTAAAGATAACCAATTTGAAATTTGGTAGCTCTTTAGCTTTTATGTGGTTGCCAATAAAAGCACACCAAAAACAATGACAATCTAAATGCAAATCTAATGTGTTCACTTTGTTTCCCATTAAACAGGGCCACTCTACAGCCCCAGCAGCACTGGGGGCTCCCCTTCTGCAGGATTGGCAGAGTGGTGCAACAGGTAGGCATTGATGTTTTAATTGGGGCAATATGACATCATATGCACCTTCAGTTCTAACCCATCCCCCGCGGGTAGCTGGGCACTAACGAGGAACCCGTCATCTCATGCGGGGAAGTTGTGCATGCTGAATGTCCCCGCTCGGCGGGAACTTGTATGGGAATGTGTCAGTGGCTCGATGGTGACCATTTAGGCGGGGAATTTGAGCCGGGAACTTTTAAATCTTTGGAATTTGAGCAATTTCCCCGTGGTATAGGCCGGGACTTTGTAGGTGATTGACAAGGGGTATCGACAGTTTAATCCAATTTTTGACGCTTTTGACCTTTGACCCATGCCACATGCCCACCTCCAAACTCATCTGCCACCTACTTTGGGTTGACACCTTGGTGCGAAGATGGACACCAATACTTGCTTAGATCAAAAGATATCATGTTTACAATGTTTAAATAACAAGTAATCTAATTTGACCCTATTTGTTTTTATCATATTGGACCTTTGAACCCAGGACACATGAACCTACTTCAGCTCCCAGCCACCACCTACTTGAGATACATAATGTTGCAAAGATCGACACCCACTTGCTTAGATCCAGATATCGCCTGGGACGCACCTGTGCGCGCATACACATACCCCCACACAGACGCTGGGCATTTCTATAGTCCCCCTTGCCAACTCAAGTTGGCGGGGGACGAACTAAACTTCTCTAGAACAAATTCCTCTAGACATGCAAGTTTTGCCGTTTCAAATTGAGTGCTTACAATCTTAATACTCAAATCTGAGATTTTACTAATATATCTAATAAAAACAGCCTGTCTCAAAAAAAGTGGTACAATAGAAAAAAATTGGTTTAAAATGAAATTTCAAAATTAGTCATCCTTACTTGACATAATATTAAAGAAGAAAGAAGAACCAGGCTTTCCAAAGGTGTTTGTTTCATCTCATTTGCCTTTGTCATCCAGAGATATAATCAATTTAGTGCGATCTACGCAAAATCGATTTTGTGCACTTTTATGGCATGGGCAAATTGTTTCGCCCAGCTATGCCATGCTGTCTTGAAGCTCACAAAAGATGCCCTTGACAAAAAGAACACAACACAGTTAAATTTAGTAACAAAGGATCTAGTTTTATCGACACAAGTTTCAATAGTCCAACATAATCAGTCAATTAAAAATCTTCCTTTCATAATAACAAACAATACAAATATTTATTTGCCGTCATGAAATGGAGTCTTTTGAATTTATTACAAGATTGGTACCTGTTAAATCATGCCAGAAGGAAATGTAAATTGCAACCAAAATCAACACTCCAAATTAAAAGAAATGGTTTAAAATCTTGCACTATCTTGTGCATTTACTATTGTGAAGTCACTAACAATTTGAATTTGGAAGCATGGTATCAAAGTGGTGGTTAGGAAGTTGCGTTTCATGATACTTCAAGACCATAAAAACGCTCCCCTCCAGGTTGTGTACGCGGCCTTTTTTTGGGTTTTTAACACGCTCATGGTTCTCTTCGAGCATACAACAGTATGGGGGTCGAGGATGTTTTCACTTAATCTAAAGCCGAACTTACTGATCATACCTTCCACCATTAACGTAACTTGTATCCGTTCTTTTTAGAGTTTTCTTTATGAATTATCCCTTTTAAAGAAATTTCATATCTGCTCAGTGTGATAACTTAACTAATTTGTTCACCGTTTTCACTCAACCCGAAAGTGCACAACTCGATTTTTGTGTTCCGCAGGACTGTTGTTTATCTCCAATTGAAATAAGCATTGAGATGAAACCAAAAATCCTGGAAAGCCTGGTCCTTTTTCTCTTGAATGTGATATACAAACCACTTACTTATATTGAGATGCTAATCTTGAAAAAAAAATCGGTTTTTGAATGTCCATTTTTTTAGAACGGCTGTATATAGTTATCTGCTCATCATAGCAGTACTAAATTTTTAATTAAGCATAACCTCCAATTAATACTGTAATCTTTCAAAAGAACCTTTAATTGTATATAAGTGAGTGACTTTTTAATTGTAACATATTTTGTATCCATCACACCAAATCAATAACATACAAATAGGGTTATAAAATTGACCGTGATCTGCTTTTTAGTCAATAACAAATTTTGTTAACTCATCTCTTAACAAATTCAACTCAGCATATCATGACATACATGTTTGAAAAAAAAACCACCACTTGAGGCTGAGAGCATTTAAAAGATCACCCATATTTTATGGATTCATACTCTGTACCCGGGTGTCCCAAAAAAAACAACAACGCAACAACTTGTCGCAGGCGCCATAAGTTTTTTGAACAAAAGCACGTGACTACTTATTCTCTTTTGGCAAAGTAGATGAGGCTGGTTAGCTAATATTCCTGAAAAGTTCATAAAGTAGGACTAATAGGTTTTAAGATGTACCCCCAACAGTCAATAACCCGCAGAACCCATTGTTACAAAAATGACGAGCTGGTTAACCTCAAGACTGGCAATGAAGAAAAGAATGGCACTACATATTGCTTGCAATCACATTTACTTCCCAAATTTCTTGGCGAACAACTTACTGGCCAAATGACTGCATTTACATAATTATTATTTAACTGATATAAATAACATTATTAAAACATTATTTATGGGTGATACAATATGTTTCAAGAACGATATAACTATGACTAAGTCAATAGACAAACTCCACATTACATAAAATGATAAATGTGTTGGGCTGCAACTTGCTTATTACTAAACATAATGTTACATTCTCAACTTTAATGAAATTAAAACCTAGTTTTTCAACCAAAACTCAATAACATTAAAATTTTAGTTATTCATTCTGTCATTAATGTTGGGTTAAGATAACTCTTTGTGTGCCGTTCACAAATGATGAATGATTACTCTAATCCCAATGCAGTCCGTATTGGACAATACGCAGAGTTTGTTGATCATACTTTCCTAATTCTATGTTAGGATCGTGTGTTAAAACGCATGTTTTTAACTGTTATTACCATGGAAACTTCATATTTAATTATAATACCAAGTGGAAACATTATATGTTGAATATTTGGTTGCAGCACCTATCTTTTAAAAAGGGGGAAAACGGTGGTTTAGACTTTTAGATTCATATTGGTGGTTCTGGGTGCAAACGTCAGTGGCGTGTTTGTGTTTTTTTCTAGCGCCTCAATTGGTTAAATGGGTCCTTGCAGGTTACTTGATTTTCTGGGGTCATATCTTAAAAAATATTAACCCCTGCCTTTATGAACTTTTCAGGGTATTAGCTAACAGTACTTCTTACCTTACAACAAAGAAGAAGTTAGTCAATCTTTTGTTCAAAACTTATAGCGCCTGTCACCAAGTGTTTGCGTTTTTTTTTTGGGACACACGGTACATGCAATATTCGGATATGGCTGATTAATGCATGGACACACAGACTGTGACCATAAGACAGCCTAGCATTCTTTATTGTAAGATGCGTGAAATTTATTTCCTGGTGTTTCTTTTGCAATTGCATACCGAGCTTACCATTGTGGCGGGTTTGTGCAAAACAGAGAGGCAATAAGGCACATGAGACAGGCAACTTTGTTCAGGTGTTATAATTTTGAAGAGTCCAGTGATGTATATACAGTCTCTCACTGATAGTCCACTCAATCTATTAAAAATATAGGTTACACCGGGACAAAATTGCTACATAAGTTTTCTTGCTGTAACCTAGCAGTAACAGACTCCCAAACAACATATCAAGAAGGTAGAAAAGGGAAGCCTGGCAAGACATGGTAATTTTGCATTTATCTTACGTGGACTTATGAAGTGATGGTCATTATTCAGATGGCCGCAATTTTCCCCGCCAATAATTTTGCGTTCTAGATGATTTGTCAACTCAATCCGGATGGGAGACTTTATTTAGCAAATTTTATCAGAGAGTATTTAATCAAACACGTTGGGTCAACGGTGCCGGGGGGGGGGGGGCCTCCCTATGCGAAGTGATGGGCATGTGTGCCTCGGCCAGGTGAAATTAGGGTCCTTTCCCCGGCTCCTTTCATATAAAATGTACCCCAAAATAAGGGGTTCATTCGGACTCAAGCTGAATTGGGTCATCCAGTATAAAAAATTAAGAAGGTGGCCAGTGGATGTTAAAACCTGAATTAAAATAGGAAGTGCCTCTTTTCCAAGTGAAATTGCCATGATATTATAAAATTTAAAATTGCTGCCATGAAATTATAAAATTGTTAAAAATGTTCACGTAGGCTGCGAAAATTTTGAATTTGGGTGTTCAAATTCTATTAAAAAGTGGATAATTTTCAATGCAAACCTTGTGATAAAAGTGGATAGCAGAAAGAAGGAACATGGGGTCATGAGTATTGTTAAATTTTAAAAAGGGAGTCATTTGGTAATAGCCTGGTAATAGGTGACAGCAGCATAAAAGGTGGTCAAGCATTCTAGACTTCACCAAAGTCAGCATCTCACAGACCAAGTTGACTACGCAGCTCTAACTGGGATGTGATATGTGCTGCACAAATCTACTACAAAGCATCATTTGAGAATACTGCAGATAAAGTCAGCCTACATCTAAAGGCCAAAGAGACGGAATGGTCTGGAATACATGACCGTCAATGAGTTAGAGAATCATCAACCTATCGCCTACACACTTCCCAACTAAAAAGTTAGACCTCAAGTACCCTCGGGTCCTATGTTGGACCGCAAGAAAGACTCAAGAGTTAAATGCCGTGCCATGATTGCTATAGCATCGCTCCATTACCCAATATTTTACCGGAAGTGGTCAACATTTTGGTATTTGAAGAAAGCTCCTATGTTCTCATTAACCCTGTGAATCTTAGGCTAAATGATATTTGGTTTGGAAGTTTAAGCGAAAAGTGTACCCCATTTTTGGTCTACTGATATTAATTTTAACCCATATAGGGCTAAGACAATCTGTTTTAGCTCTCACATGAAACTGTTGAAATATCACGCAAAACTCCTACAGATGGGTTTTAGGGGCGAAGACCATTCTATCAAGATGAAAAACTTTATTACTTAAATCCGGTCGTCCTCTTTCAATATATTAAAAATAACCGATTATAGGCAAAAATGGCACATATGTTTTTAGCAAATTAGCATGTCTTGCCATGCTCCTTTTTTTCTACTCGTTTTGATATGTTGTTCGGGAGGGTTTGTACAAAAGTTACAGCAAGAAAATCTTCTGTAGAAAGCAGTTTTGTCTAGGTCATACCGTAGAATGAGTGGACTATGACAGGCAAAAGCTGTGCTTCACCTGGAACAAAGATAAATGTGGGATTTTCAGCTGTGGTGGGTGTACCCCCCCGACTGCCTACAGATAAATTTTCATCCAGTCCTAAAACCATACAGTCATTTGAACAAATTTTGCCTGGCACCGTTGACAATTTTTCTCTCTATGCTTTTCATAATGAGCTGTAGTATGTAGAGCATGGATTTGGTGAAAGAGGAGGCACAGTTCACAGTATAGTCCCCCCAACCATAGCATACTGCTTTAACAAAGCTGACGCAAAGACAACTACATTTGCACAAGTGCAATGTCAAATACTCACATTTCACCACTGAAGAGAAACAGTATCAGTATCCGTGGGGCAAAATGGTGCTCAACTGCATTAGGTTAACAAAGATAGACACCAACACATGTAAGGCACCGGAACAAGCAAAGGCACAATAATGGAATTGCATTGCTAAATCCGATCATAGACCACTGCTACACAGTCACAGACTGTTGGAATAATAAAACTAAAAATGGCTTATCTTTTGGTTAACTTTTCAGAGGAGAAAAAAGGACTAACCTCATACATATGCCAGACCAACATAACTGTTCTAGCAGACGCTGTTTCTTTTCCATTGAAGTATGCAGATCTTACAGGCCAAATGTGGTTAAAAACCTTTTTCACAACTGACAACAACTAAAACATTATCAACAGACGACACAGACAACAGTAAACAAGTGATCCCATGTGTCTTTCCTGCTAAGGCACACAAAATAAGGGTTCAAAATTTGGACTCTATCTAACAGAATTGCTTACAAACACGGCATGTACCACAATTTCCAAGGAATACACCTTAAAAAACAAATTTGAATACCTTACAACAGGCCCATGGCTGTGTGGACTTTGAAATCTTGTCCTCAAACATTGTGAAAAACAAAAATCCTCTATACAGACATGTTGTGATCCTTTAAAAGAAGCTATTCGGTGCTGAACAGTATTTCTCATCAGTCATACTAGCTTTCGAAAAGTGCAAATTCAAAGAGTAAAGGTGAACCAAAATGCTTCTTAGTGCTTTGGAAGTGGCCCCGCTTGCCCAACGGGCTCCTGCCCTCGATACAGGGAAGTCATCTACATGTGAATGTGCCCATATTGGTGGCCAGTTGCACTAGGAATGAAGGTTTTTTTTCACCAAGTTACTACTTCAAAAAACAGAGTTACATTTTGGTGGGTTTGCAACGTCCATTGCTTCATGACTACAACTCTAATGTAAACCAAGGGGAGCTGCATGTTCTTTTGGGCGACTTGAATAAACTACTCAAAAGACCATGATGTGCCTGGGGGGGCCACTTGTATTCAAAGGTGATATGATGCGTGAACAAGAAAACGCGTAAAAGGGTTATCTTTTTTTGCAACCGGCGATGTACGCGCTTACCCGGAGTGTCAAAACAGCAAAATATGGAAAAAAGGAAATTGTGATGTACCGAGATCAAAATCATCAAACTTTGTAATTTGGAGTAAAGCACATGGAGCAAAGCCATATATAAAGGGTATATCCTCAGCACAATGCATTGGCTCACTTTTTACGTAAGCAAAAACTTGACGAAAAAGACGTGTTTATGGTGAGCAAAAACACAAAAATGCTTGTTATGGTATGTTTTTTAGTTGGTGGAAATAGTGTTTAGGGTGCATTTCGAAAGTTCAAATGTTCCGCATCATATCCACCCTTTGAATACAAACTGGCCCCCCCGTGATGGATGGCCAAATTTTACCAGTCAGTAGATCCAGTGTTTGCCTCATTGTGGATTTGATTGATAATTGTTGACCTCCTCAAGAAGTTCCCTGGGGGACTCTGCAGCAACCCGTCAACATTCACACATTTCTTTGGAAATTACCAACCAAATGATGATGGCCACTAAGAGACTACAACAGTCAACAGTTGAAGACAAAGTGAAGGAAAAATGGATGCTGTATCGCAGGATGTCACAAAATGCAGTCAAAGTGGAGCATTACTACAATCAATGTATCTATCAGCAAGAAGAATTCAGCCATATGCTAAGAAGTTCTGAATGATGCCAGCTCTGCACCTGTTTTGGCAATCAGTAAAAAAGCTTTGGAAAGAGCTATATTAACTGCTGAATCATCTGGGAAAGGGACCAACACATTCAATGCCTTCAGCATATCCCTCAGGACAGATTCCAAAAGAAAAGAGATCAAAGGAAAAGTGGAAGAACAGATGCGGTATCACGGATTCACAAAATGCAGTCAACTCATGAGCATACACTCCAGATATCTAATCACCAGAAAGGAATTCAGACAATGCTTAGAAGTGCTGAATGATGTCAGATCAGCAACTGTTGTGACAATCAGTAACAAAAGCTTTGGAAGAGCAATCTAAAATAAATACTGCTGAATCATCTGGAATAAAAACCAACACATCAATCACCATTCAGCATATGAACCTCAGGACAAATTAAAAAGAAGAAAACAAAAGGAAAGAGAAGAATGGAGCTGTATCCAGAGTCACAAATGCCGTAAAGCAGAGCAACCCGTTACTACAATCAAGCAGAATTAGCCATATGTTAGAAGCACCTGTTTTGGAACATCACCAAAGCTCTGACCCAAGGAGGGTGCTTAACACCCCCTATGGCTCGATTACCTGAGATCTGAGGCTTTATGTAATTGTAAGTATACTTTGCGGTCATTTTACCACCTTCAGGGGGTCAGGGTGTCCTGTCAAATTGGAAGGTACAGGTGGTGGTTGACATCTGCCATACAAATGCCATAGAAAATGATAATTATGTCACGTATGATGGCTACTGTAAAGCCAAAACTGGCCCTAAGGGTTAGGGTATGTTGGTAAGCCATAAATAAAAATGATTTGTTTCCTGTAAAATTTTAAGGGGTAGGAACTCTTTCCTAAGTAGCTTACTTTAATGAACTCCAGATGATTTGTCATAAGGCATTGCATGGAGATGTTGTAGTAATAAGTTTTACAAGATTTTATGTTTGCCTTGTTTCGGCTCCAAGTACAGGATCTTTACCTGAATGTGCTATGTGGCATTTCGCCAAGCAGATCTCCACAAGTCAACGAACCCTTAGTCTTCATGTATGTATTTTTGTTGGTATTCTGGAGTTAATTGATGTCTTGAGATTTTGCATTTTACATGAATTTCACCTGGAACTTTTGAACATTACAATTCACTACATGTATATGTTTTCTTGTTGCTAATTTATTTTTGTTTTCCATTTTTTGCAGTTGCTAGTCGCACTCTGATAATAGAGGACAGCATTGTGAAGCGTGCAGGGGCAAGGAACACTTGGTTACACAGTGGGGGAAAGTACATGGAGCGGTATCCTGGTGCCAATTATGTGGGTGCAAATAGGTAAACAGACTTTTGCACCATATTCAATTTCCAACAACTGTCATAGTTCACCTTGGTTCAAAGAATCTTAGTTAATCTTGGTGCCAGAACACACAGGGTACAGCGGGCCTGACAACAAAAATAAGAAACATTCCCCCAGCCACAAGATTATTTGGTCAGAAATTTGCCTCGCTTAGTATCCAAAGGCGTTGCCACAGGAGCTGGAAAGAGATGTATTATTAATATTGTAACGGTTCGAGTGTCTGAACGGCCTCTCCGTACGGTCCAGGCCAGATTGATTCGAGATGATGGGAAGTTTTTCGGAGAAAATTGAGCAAATGATAAAGTTGATCGTTAAAGTTATGAACATTCTGTGTTAATAAAACCCTTTTAATAAGAACCTACTCTCTATTCACATAGAACTTCATTCTATGTGACATGTGGTGGAGAACGAACTTGTGAACGGTACCTCTATGTCGCTGCCTTGCCAGCCAGCTTGCCAATAATAACAAAACCATGACCATGATAACATGTGAACTCGAACCGCATGGAGTGTGTTGCAGTAGTGAATTGTAATGCTAGCCCTGTCGTAATTAGACATTTCATCATTTGGTGACAATTTTAAAGACCGCCCGATTTTAGATTTAAAGAGATTTATGAACTAAATCATGTATCATGCACATCAATGAATAGACCCCCCGTTTTTTGAAGGCACATCCGACGATGTTTGTGCTGAGGATTGGGTTCATGCTTTCGAACACTATGCTGATTTTGCTGATTGGACCCCAAAAGGGCGTAAATATAGGGCCTTTTAAGAAATAGAAATGGCTGGACTGGCTTGCAAGGTTATGTACAGCATGAATGAGGTAGATTATGAAGCTGAAGGTGATGTTGCTAGGTAAGGACTAAACCTACCTTACTGATCTAACCAGTCTGCTAAAACTGGATTTGTCCTTTGGACAGTGGTCCTTACTTACTCTATCATGGAAAAACTTTCCTAACTTCTCCATGAATGCAACGTCTCCATAAAAGAGTGACAATCGATCTCGGTGCCAGGGTTGCGCATACAATATAATCGCCTCAAACTGGCACAGAACGACTTTCTGATGATCTACAATAATTGCATCCAGAGTAACAAACATGACAAGACAGAGGAGACACACATGTGCAGCAGGATATTGATGACACCCTACCCAGCCACAAAAAAAGATTTTTCAGACAAAAGTGCACACCACATTTTCCAACAACCACAGAACACACAGACCTCCATGACACACCAGTTTTCTATAATTGAAAATAAATACATCGGTCCTCGGACCGCTTGTGTCGCCTGCCGTCGCGGTTAGTGAATGATAGGCCTAACATGACCTTTGACCTGATAATGTAGACCTTTGACCTCATCACCAATGATGTTAATCCCATGTTTCTCCTATGATTCAGTTTGGTTCCAATTGGAACTTAACTTTTTCACATATGAGTTCAATTTTACATTTCAGGCTATTTTACACTTGATCTCACAGACCTTTGACCTTTGCATGTTGGACCTTTGACCCCTCAACAAATGGAGGGATCCCATGTTGCACCTATGCTTCAATTTTGGTTCCAATTTAACTTCACTTTTCATATAAGGTCAATTTTACATTTTCAGCCTATTTTACAAACTTACCTCCCATGATTTGACCTTCGCATGTGACCTTTGACTCATCAACAAGGGGGGGGATGGCCATGTTTGCACCTGACCCAAGTTTGGTTTAAATCCATTCAAAGTATGTTGGATATTACATGCACATGTTAACCCTTTTTCCACAACAGACATCCCAACACAGACCATCATCAACACAGACTACAACAACAGTGGACAAGTATCCCTATGTGCCTTCCTGCCTTAAGGGCAGGCTCCCACAAAAACTGTAGGCCGGAAATGGTGCACAAACAGTGAGTTTCCCTGATGTCCAGTGGTATTATGTTGGAAATGCACACCTCCCAGCTACCCGGGTGTCTCAAAAAAGGAAACCCTCAAAGCACCCTCTATTTCGCGAAGAGAAAAGTAAAGCATACATATTATTACAATGTGAAATGCTATTTCGTCATGTTTCTGACACCGAAAAAATCTTTCATAGATGCATTTGACTGATTATGCCGATTGAAAATTTTGTAACCACTTTTTCATTTTTATCCACGGATTGTTACCTGTGTCAGCAAGTTCTTTAGACAATACGCATTCCCCAAGCTCATTCGTTGTTTATGGTTTTTGTTTTTTGCAACAAAGGTCAGTTCTGATATTGAAAAGTTTTCGTTTCAAATTATGAAATTCCAAGATCTTGCCTCATTCTGCCCCATTCTCCGCCCCCCCCCCCCCCCCTTGAGAAGTGCTGCCTCTAGACGAATGCACCAGGCTTGCGTTCTCTTATTCCATTTCAATAATCGACTTCTAATCATTTGTCCGTCGGATGCTTGGCAAGGTAAACGGTTTATTCTGTGCGAAGATCCATCAATTTGACTCCGCAACTTCGCCCTAGGGGACACATTATAGAGTGAAGTGTATGTACAGGAAACACAAACACCAAACTTGCCAGAACTTGCAATAGAAAAAACCCTGCCTTTACAAGCATCCGACGGACCAGAATGATTAGAATTTATTATTGAAATGGAATAGAGACCGCAAGCCTGCATCCGTCGTCGTGGTCTTAAGGCCAGCCAAGTGGGATTTGGGAGCAGCGCCGTAAAGAAAATGAGTGCCACAAATCTTGGAATTTCTAATAAGTGAAACGACCTTTGTCAATATCAGAACTGATCGTTGTCGCAAAAACAAAAGAAACCATAAACGAAAAGAATGTGGGCTTTGGAGAAAGGTGTAATGTTCTACACACAGTATACAGTAACATCCTGGATAAAATGAAAAAGATTACAATTTTTCTCGGCCATAATCGGTCAATATGTTCCTTTTTAGAAAGATTTTTTCGGTGTCGAAAACCTAAAGACATGCACTTTTCATTTTTATTAATTTTATGGGTTTACCTTTTGCTCTTCATGAAATTAGAGGGCCGCTTTGAGGGGGTTCCTTTTTTTTGAGACAACCCGGTAGATTACATTCCTAGGTTAGTTTTTCAGATTTGAATGCATCATGCAAACATTTGTACAAGAGTCTGACCACACAATTCCCTTGTGTTCAAAAGGAATCAAAATAAACAGCAAGAAAGTAGTTTAATAATGTAGTTAGCTCACCAAAGGTTGGTGCACCATCTCCATAAACTGCTTGAACTGCATTCTGGTGATCATGTACATTGTATCCGTGTGTATTTATCTAAGCACATTTATTAATTACCACAGAAGTGCAACCAATATCAGTGGTTATATATGAGCAACATAGCAGTAATATTCTCCAATTCTCCAAAGTCAGTTTAGGGAAATTCATATTCCCTGTGGTTTTTGTATCGATATGAAATACAGCCCCAACAATGAAATACCGAAATCCTAACTTAAGATGGTTCTTTTGTTTAAATTATAATATGAATGGTCATCATTGTTATGTACGGTAGCACAGTACCCACCTCATTATAAATTCTTAAAATATGCAGCAGGAAATTTGTCTACATTAAGGTGTCAGCCAGCCACAAGTAGTGGGGTTGGATAATGGCGTTGGCAGAGCCAAAGGGGGGCCCCGAGGGCGAGGCCCGAAGGGCTGAGGCCCTGTCTGACTGCTAAAATCAATCTGGGATTACAATGACCAACCCATGAACGTCACCACCTCAGAGACTACAAAACTACAGAAATCAAGCTGGACACCTTGGAGACTACAAACCAAAACCAGAGACCTGAGAAAACACCTACTGTGACTACATAAGACCAACCAGGAATGAGTGAAAGGCTTCACCTCATAGACTATAGAAAACAACCTGGAAAACCCGAGACTATAACTAACCTCCTAGACCCTGAGACAACACATGAACTACGAAGACCTATCTGAAAACCTTAAGACTACCAGACCACAATGTCTTTTCCATTTCCACAACTGATACAAGCCAACAAAACAATGCAAAATACACAATACGAAATTTGACCATCAATGGGAAATTCATCATCAACCGGCGATTAGGAAGAGAGAAAGTGAAACACACTCAAGAGGTAACTACCAATATCAGGGGGAGAAACATCGCACAATCTAGAGGCTGTTTTTCGTGAGGATTTCTATAATACCTTCTTGGAATAATGGAAGAATGGGATAAATCCTACAAGTCGCCAGGTGTTTCCAGCTGACAAATCCAATCCAAATACCAATCCAGCCCGCAATCCAGACAAAAAGTCGGGTCTTCATCATGCTCAAGCCCACTCCAAAGCCCAACCAAATGCTTCAGTACCCTACCGCCAATTTGGAAAAAACAAGGGTTTTAACACACTAAATTGTGCAAAATAGGTTTTAAACCAAAGTAACTCTCAATTTGGTACTGTTTCGCCTCCCCCCCCCCCATGATGTGTTCCGGCCCTCCATGATTTTACCTCCCTGTCACGCCCCTGGTACCAAAACAATTAGCGTCAACTCCCAACAACCCCCAGCAAGGAACCGACCCACCTCAGCTAAAAATAAGAAAACAAACCAAGCAAGGAAAAGAACTCCCATGAGAATTGCGCAGTTTTGTCGGCCATAAGTGTCGACAGTGATTCTACATGGAAGTTGCCCATACTTGGCTTGAATTTCAGTATGTAGGAAAGGAATGGGAAATTATCTAAAAGTGGTTAAGGACATGTGTACGACTGTACATACAATCATGCATGAGTCCTATGATCCACGACAACGTCTGTTCAAATGACTGAACGGGTGTGCACAAGTTACGGTTTTTGCTCCAACTCCAAGTAGAGCTCTTGGGACGTTCTGAGGTTATAGACCACATCTTAGTTAAATAGGTATCTTCCAGAAACTTCACATTTGGGTGGCACTTAAATGAAAGAATGTAATTGATGATTTTATATATTGATACCACTCGAGTAGTGATGCCTATTCCGATCTAACGTTATCGGTAATCGGCCGATACCGTATTTTCGTAAACCGATCTGCTGCCCGATACCGATCCGATATACGATATATTTTTTTTTGAATGACCACGTGTAAGGAATTTTTCCATATCAGAATACACACTATACATGTAAGAGTCCTCTTGCTGTACTCGCTATTCAGACAAGAATTTCATGAACAAAAGCATATACCCCTGATAAAAGGTCTTGTAATCACCCCATATGCAAGTGGCGCTAAGAAAATGATTTTTAGAACATAAAGTGAGAGGTTCTTTTCTTAGTGAACTTAATGTTTAAACTGTGTTTTGAACGCCAGATGTTTAAGACTTGTGCTTGAATGCCATGGCGTATACGCTCATCAAATCGATCGGTAGAAAGGGAGATTTTCCGATCAACCTATACCGATCCTACTAATATCGGTACTGATACCGATATACCGATCCGATCGGTACATCCCTACCTCGAGTTGGAAAAGATAGTTCTTGGCTCTGATGCCCTGTAATTTTTCATTATTGGAAACATTTCTAAGAAAGCTTATTTTGGCTCGTGCTTTGTATGGATTTTTACCTGTTAGTATCTGTACACTGTAAATAAAAATGTTTAGGTTTCTGTAACACTTTTTAAACACATTGATGGGGTTAATTAACAATTGAAAATTGTTAATATCAACATTTTCTTGAAAGTATTGGTATTTTAAAAAAAAACCCTTATTACTTCTGCATATAAAACTAGAATGGCGCGGTTCTCGGCTTTCGCGCTCGCCTATATTCAAAGAATATAGCGGTGGGCCGCCCATGACCTTTGACCCTGGACGTGACCTTGGATCTCATCAAACTATGAGGGATCGCACATGTGACACTTGACAAAAGTTTGGTTCCAATTGAACTTCAAGTTTTCAATTTAGATGAATTTTAACTTTTTAGCCATTTTCAACTGACCTTCACATGACCTTTGCCATTTCAACAGGACCTTTGACTCATCAACATAGAGGAATCCCATTGTGCACCTATGACACAGAAGTTTGGTTCCAATGAAGCTGAAACTTTTCAATTGGAGGTCAATTTATTTAAAAAAAAAATTCTTCACTTAACAATTGGGACACACACATCCACACCACACATCCACACACCACCAACACACGCACACGGATTGCTAAGTGGTCCTGCCAGCTCTGTGGCAGCCCACAAAAAATGAATTGAAAAAGAATCGGTCTCGGATCCGCTTGTGTCGCTGCCGTCGCGGTTAGTGAAAAGATAGGCCTAATGTGGACTTTGACCTTGATGTGACCTTGGATCTTGTACATAAATGAGGTTTGCAAGTAAACCCAGAAACCAAGTTTGGTTCCATTTGAACTTTTCAAATGAGGTGAATTTTACATTTTCAACCTATCTTACAACTTTAACCTCACATGACCTCTGACCTTGGAATGTGACCTTTGACCTCGATCAACTATGAGGATCCCATATTGCAACCTATGAACTCAAGTTGGGTCCAATTGAACTTCAACCTTTCAAATGAGGTCAATTTTTACCTTTTCAACCTATTTTTTTACAACTGCCCATGCATTTCCCTTTGAACCTGGCAAGTGACCTTGACCTCATCAACAATGGGGGAATGCATGTTTCAAGCAAGCACCTTGACCCACTTGGTAAAATCCTCAATATGAGATATTACAAGGCAAATGTTAACCCTTTTTCACAATCAACAGGCATTCAACACCAACAGACATCATCAAACAACACACAATCAACAACAGTGGACAAAGTGATCCCCGTGTGTCTCCTGCCTTAGGCGGCGACACAAAAAAAAAATAAACAAAACTAGTGTGTTTTCGATTTTCAAGTAACAGGGCTCTGAATTTTATACTTACCCACACTGACGACATAATACAACGATGTAGACACTTTCTTAAACACCACGTTTCAGTTGTAAACACCATTTAAAGGTATAAACACTACTAGGTTTATTTGACTTACCTTTAACATTAAACCTTTTTCAAATTCCAATATTTTGTATCGATTGAAAGGCCAGATTTTCTGATGTGTTCTGATGTGGGTTGGAATATTATTAGAATTCATAACCTAATAATCTGAAACACACGCACACACATGCTCACACACGTGAAATCGTTTATAATAAAACAGGTTAACAAATTTCATTATCAAAACCCTATACAATTGTAAAGACGACATATTACGGGCACAATTTACCATAAAATTAAATTAAAATACTTAAACCTTACAATGGTTTGCCAGTTAGTGACCCTACAAGTGACCCTACCAAGGTGACCCCCACCTTAACAATGGTCCCAATACAAATAATGTCACATGTCAACTAAGGCTTTACTGGCAACAAATAAGAATAGCCTGACAGACAATGGAATTGGTATGCCAAGGAAACCATCAAAACCTTTTGTTCCTCCACTAGGTATGCCATTGCAGAGTCCGAAAGAGCAGGGAATATCCAACAACTTGCTTTAGATGCAGTGTCTCCCGGGGGGGGGGGAAGATGAAAATTTTCTGTGTTTGCTCAACAAAATGATTTCTTTGAATAGCAGTGGCATATCTTGGGGGCTTTCGGCGCACGCCCCCCGGGGGTTCATCCCAAAACATGCAAAAAATTCAGCCTATTTCGGCTATTAGAGGTCCTTCTCCCCTGGGGTCCCCCTTATAAATCCAGGTCTGATACGCCGGTGAATAGTAACTTCACGAAATGGCAGCCAACCCACCCAGGGTCGTAAAACATTCCCATCCCAACAGAATTTTTTAGTATGCATTAACGCAGGCAATAACCAAGCTTCTCAGAAGACATGCTGGTGCATGAAAATTAGGTACTGCCACGGCGTACTTACTCTTAAGAAAAAAGTGTATCCATTTAAAACTTAGATCTAGCACTTGGCTTGAAGTGCAAGTAACAGGTTTGTACTTTACTGCACCCACTTATATCTGCTCCCAAGTTGAATTTAGCAGCCTTGACGAATAAAGTACAGTAGCACGTGCACTTTATTCCTTCAGGCTGCGCATTCGACTGGGAGCAGACCAAGTGGGTGCAGTAATTGTACCAACCCAGTTAACAGTAAAACTATTTGATGAGTTGAATAGGCCTATTCTAGTGTTTTGTCCCCAAGTCCTTCCCCGTGTCTGTCAGTGGGGTAAGGCAAGGTCAATATTGGCTCATAAAATGTCACAAAAGTAGTCAAGCCGAGCAATTACACAATCAATGTACTAATCAACCAGAAGAATTCAAGCCAGAGCTTTAAAGTTCTGAATATACCAGCACAGCACCTGTTTTGTTGCAACAGTACCAAATTGCTGGGCGAGGACCACACCTAATTCCGTCAGCACATATCCCTCAGACAGATGTAAAAAAAAAAGAAGAGGCATCAAAAGAAAGAGGATGGAGTTTTGAAGGCACAAAAGCAGAGATACTAAAATCAATGTATTAATCAAACCAGAATAATTCAAGCCATATGCTTTAGAAGTTCTGAATGATGCCAGCTCAGGACCTGTTTGGGCATCAGTAACAAAGCTTTGAAAGAGCTCTACTTAAAGGCACTATCATTGATTTCTAAATCATAAAATCGAACAATCATCAAAATCAGATTTTTGCATGTCTGTAAAAATTACGGCCACTAACATACCCTGCAAATGATTACCCTAAGCCACCTAATAAGGCACAGAATCCGATATTTTCGTCATTACTGTCCGTACGGACACTTACTTACAACACTAATTCAATTGGGAGTCATCTATCTTTTAAGACTGCCATTTTCGTCCTTTCTGGCAATTCTTCAGTTGGAAAAATAACGTATGAAATTACACAGACTACTTCACTTTTTAAGCTTCCCCAACCTTTGCCGCAAATTTCAAATATTTTGACTCTTTCGGTTAAATCGAAATAATGCAGCGAATTATCTGGGATAAGGCCCAACACATTCACTGGCTTCAGCTATGTTCACATCGAGGCTGGCAGTAATTGTCAAAGAACCTGTTATCCCCTTATGGTATCAATTGAGGCCTATGTAAGTAGTCCGCCTTTCTCGCGTCCATGTCTATTCTAATATACTGCAAGGCAACGTGTAGCACACAAGATCCTGCAGGCATTAGTGCCATCCCATTTAAGGATCCTAGTAGATGACCTTTGATCGTAAGGTCCACATACGCGGTACCCTGGACATAGCTGAATCCCTCAGCGCTAATATACGCACGACCGTTACACTGTGCTGCTATTCACTTGATCCATCTGTTTTGTTATTTGCGAACGAGGGGCCAGGGACTCAGGTATAGCTATCCTGTACCCACCTCCGGTGCTAACTGAGAGAAACCGAAAAATTAATCCCCTTGTTGGTAAACACACGAACACGTGGTGACCCATGTGACGTATGTCTGACCTCTGGTCCATTCTGGTACCTTGTCATTACTTGCTTCATTCCATGCACTGGATTGCCCCAGAAAGTGATTGTAGGTCCGCAAATTTTCTTCAAAATTTTTAATTTCTAATTCTTTTAAGTTTTTTCACAAAAATATGCATCGCATTATATAGGATCTCAGTTGTGTTTGATTGTAAAAACAGGATATATCGTACATTTGGAGGGATTTTGAGATTGACAAAGTTGAGGTAGGTAACATTGAAAAGCTAAAGCATATGTTTTGCATAACTTCACATACATCATTAATTGACAACATGTTAAAGACCATATGTGAAGTTTGCTTAGCAGACGAATGTCTCATCCACACTCGCATTAAGCTCAGCACTGCAGCCATGGCCGCTGTAGTTCTGTCCAAGTAAAAGGCCACGATGGCCGTGCACCTATTTTCACAGTGGCCTTGTTCTCTCGATGTCACTAGATCCTGAATCACAACGGAAATGTGGTGTACACTCATTATAAAGTATACTGACATAAATTCATATGAACCATGCTATAAAAAAATCCTGACCATGCTGTACATTTTGCAAAATCATTTGACGCAAATAGTCTTTGGCTCATCATGTAAATATTGTAGTCATTCATTCCCCGGATCCATTCATAAAACAATTCCAAACGTCAACATTCCATATTCATGATATGCATTTACACCATACCTTAGGCCAAAAAAAAATTGTTGTCCATAAAGCGCCCGCAACAGTAGGGTCGGTAGGTCGGGGATTTTTTTTTAATTATTTTTTTTTAATATTGTCCGTGAAACTCAATTCAAAGAATGGTAATAAATCAAAATACAACACTTTAACTGTTTGAACTCTTTTATTCAATAGCCAGCGATTCTAACAACTATCCAACTCTAGGCCCATGGTAAGCCGATTTTGAGGTGCTGATTCCCGTCGGCCGTGCCGCCAATCCCACCATGTAAACTGGCACAAAATGCGTCGTATTTTTTACCTAAATTGATAGCAGGAGACTAGAAATGTGTAACTGATAGTTCGTAGGAAATCCTATAGTGTTTAACAAGCATTTTGGCCCCTGTTTTACTTGCACATTCAACATGTTTCCATGCATATTTAACCGACAGTCGATACGAATCGTCCATTTTGAATTTATAACGTTCGTTTTATGTCAACGCCGACTAAACTACAGACGGCTTTCCAGCTTTGAAAATAAATAAAAATAATTCTTTTTCCTATAGATATTACATCGTCACCTTTAAAACATGTTTTGAAGGATCAAGGCACTAATAATGTTTTTAATATTTAAATGTGTAATCTTGAACACATTTTCTAACTCGGCATATACTAAATCTAAACCATCAATTATACGGTGTACATAAAATGAAACTCCTAATTCAGTATCATTGTAAAGTCATGGAAACCAATAAGCAACGATCAACAACAACAATGCTAAATGTTGGAACTGAAGTTTTCCAAGACACTGAAAACACCTAAATACACCTGGATACAGGTCATATTCCTAGATTTTTGTGATATTTATTTTGTACATTAATTTTTATACCAAAAACTTGAGGTTTGGTGGACTAAATACATTTGTTTTAATTAATGACATAAAACCTATGGTCGGGACAAGGTACACGGTCGGCCCGAGGACAACAACAATTTTTTTTTGCCTTATCCAATGAACAAATTAATAGTAGCTTAATCAGAGCGATATATGTACCGGTGATTGCTATTGGTTGTTCAAGTCAACAATTATATGGTCTTGTCTTCTTCACTGCCGCTTCACAAAATCAGAATCCCGCGAAGTAACCGGAACATGAAAAAAAGCATTTGGAACTTGCTTCCCAATTGCGCAAGTACCGCAAATAGATGTCTTCCGTGGTCGGGGGGGGGGGGAGTAGCTTTCACCCCATTTAGTGAAATAATAAATAATTAAAGGTGAATTTCAAGCTATTCAGTTTCGGAAGGTTTATTCTGCCGGTGTACAATGCCATACCTGTCCAACCCATGATATCATTATTGTAATTAGAGTGGGCTATATATTGTCCATGTTTGTGTCATAGTTTTTAGATCACTTTGAACACAGGCTAGAATGACTTTAATGATGCTTACCCATTTTCAAAGAAAAAAGATGGTGCCCCCCCAAAAAATGGCCACCCATTAGGCCAAAAAATGTTCATAACTTGAAACGTTTTGTGTAATCACCTTCATTTTTTTGGCAAACCCAGGTGTTGGCCTGCAAGGATCACTTCTGTAACTTCGCCTCTCACCACAACTTTTCATTTTACTCATCTTGCAGTTTGCTTAAAATTGTACTGGTAAGGCCTTTCCCACAATAAAAGTACACATATCAAAAGTTTTAAATTAACTGATGGGCCATCATCAAATTGTTGATTCATCATTTTCCTGAAGATTAAAGCTGTGTAACACTTGCCATTTTTCCCCATGGCATTAATTTAAATTTGAAGAAAACACTATCATTGGATTTGCAGGGTCAACAAACTATTTTGGGTTTTCAATGAGGGTATTTTTATGATTAAAAGCACTTTATTTTTTTTTAAAACGCAACAACAAGTCAGTCAATTTTTCAGCCTAATAAACTAACTTTGAAGTTAAAATCACCATTATTATAATAATATGGGGCATTTTTGGGAAAGCACCCACAGACTTCAAGTTTAACCCTCTGAACCAAGCGGCCACTGTAGTATATAAACCTAAAATTTGTATACCGGAGCGGCACTTATAGTTTACTTTCCAGATATCACATTTTGTTCAAAAAAATTTGAGTGTAATTCCTCAAATCTATTTGGACCCCATATTGGCCTAGAATTTTTGAAAAAAGTTCAATGTCCCTTACAATTACCTGTTACAAAGTTCAATTGAGTTTTTTTCAGTGATATTTTTTGATGTCTATTGATTTCGTGCACATTTTCATCGGAAAAAGTGCTATAAATGGGTGGCAAACATTTTTTTGTTTGCAGATGATGTATTACTCCAAAGAGTACGTAACTTCTGACGAGGAGACTGAATCATCCTGCCTTACAGTATCCACGATGATTTGAGACAACGTGTTCAGAAATGAAAGTTTTAAAGGTTCGAACATGATAATGGGGCATAACATAGTAGTACTAGTGATGATGATATACCTGGTCCCTGCTGGAAGACCTCATGGACAAAATAGGTGGTGCATGGACATGGAAGGACGCATAGACTTAGTGGAGCGTGGAACAAGAAGAAATCTACAAGTACCCAAATGAGACGCCCTGACCTAAAAATCTTCTCATTCCATCAACATCCAAAGTAAGCCAATTGAGATTTTTTTAGTCTCTCTGGGATGATGATCTAGGGATGTTTTCTTGTGACAGAAACACATCGGCAGGCTCAACATGTTCTAACTTCTAAGCCAAACAATGGGTCTGGGCAATATCTCTACAAAAGAAGCCTTTGACTGTAGAAAAATTGAAAGCTTTCTTGGAGCCATGGAGAGGCTTATCCACAAGGATAGTAATGAACAGTACCGGTGTGTTACAAAGGACTGTAATCTTACTCGTACCCGAGTTTCCCTGACATAACTGACATAATGCCAAGAGATCGATTTCTAGCAATATGTCTTTACTTTCACTTTGA
>JAMKCH010010089.1:0-62466 GCA_023653785.1 Ophioderma brevispina
GAAGGGGAAATGACGTGATGTTCCTCATTGCATCTGGGCGGTCTTCAGGGAAAATTACGCGATGTTTTCGTTGCATCTGGGCGCTTAAGGACTTTACGCTACTTTTCCTGTGCCGGGAAAAACGGCCGAGATGCAATGAAACGCAAAATTTGTTTTCGTGCATCGGGCCGTTTTTAAAATAAAAATAGATTGCACCTCGTTGCATTTGGACCGATGTTCGGCAAAACCGAAACCACCCGGTCCGGGTTAGGGTTACTGTGTTCTAGCAGAAACGTTCAGAACAAAACAAAACTCATACCACAAAAATAATTAAAACAAGTGAAGTCAATTTTGTGATTGATGCATTAATTGTATATCCCACCAGATTTCTAGATTACCGTTGTTTGTTGTTGTCCTAATAAACGACCTGCTCTAATTAAACGCCCCCCCCACACCATGATTTTTGGTTTAATGGCCGGGACTGTAGTAATCTGTATCATAATCGATGTTGTCATCAGCTTTCGGTCACGGCACATCAAAAATTTGGACCCACATGTTTGTTCATAATAGCCCCGGGTAGGATGGGTGAAATCCCCAAGCGTGTGCAATGGAAACCCTTTTATAAACTGTGTTTAAGGTGATTCTGCGGGATTTTGACTTCCATTTTGAAGTAATTAAATGCCCGGGCCACCCCTCCTTTTGAAAAATGCACCGCCCCCGGGCCGTTTATAGGAACAATACGGTATGTTTGTTTTAACTTTGTTTTAAGTGAGATTTTGTTTGCCGTAATGGATGAAAAATATTAGGGACTGTCAAAATTCTTTTTTTTTTTTTAAGATGAACTTTGGGCCTTCTATCTCTGGGATGACTTGGATTTGGAGGCTGAAAATTTCGCATGAACAAAAAAAACATTGAAAATCCTAACTATTCCAGTTAAATCGGGTACCCGATTATGGCAATTGAAACAAATGCACCTTTTATGGAGCATCACTGTCAAAATAATCAATTTTGTAGTGTAAAGTGACAGCAAAAGACAGGCAGGGGGAAAAAAAACATCTTTAAGTCGAATGCTTACAAATGTTGAAACCTTTCTGATTCAGTGTATGAGTTGACCTTGGAAACGTCAAAAAAACTTTGCGATTACGATTAATGATAGGAATATATCCAAATTAGACACTAGATAGCTTCAACTTCCTAACAGTTCCTAGGTTCAAGTGTTGCCGAGAGGGTAATTTGTACAAAGGACAGCTGGGTGACAGGGGTAGCATGTGGTATACCCCCCCCAAAAAAAAAAAGTCTGCGTCCTACAGTGTTTTGGTTTTCACCAAAATACAAACAGAAAGGGTTTTCAATCTGCTTTGAAAATGTAAGATTTTAGGTATAATGAGAATTTAAATGTATGGTAGAAATTGATGATTTGGTCATACAGGTAAGTTACCAACTATGAACGTATCAGGGCCTTAAATGAGAGCAGGCCTGTCATGCTAGAGTGGTTTGCTCTCACATTACTACTGTGCATTTAGTAAAGTTCACTCATTCCATGTTTCATTAATATCACTTTTGTAATTTTATTTTTGTTTTGTTTACAACTAAGTCACAATGTTACAATATATGAATCAACATTTTTCATAATTTGTTTGAAGTGTTAATGTTAGGTGGGTGACCAATCATGGTCCGATTTTTTCTCCTACAATGGAAGGCATATCACCAAAACACCGCCATGAATAGAGCTGAAGGACAGTATAAATTGCCATACTCGGAAATCCCATGAAATCAAGTGAAAATCTACGGTTTCCAGAAAAAACAGCGTCAGTGGCCTCCATCAAAACGGCTGCAGTAAGTAAATCATTTACTACTTGGATCAGAATATGAATCTTTTCAACAACCCTGGCAACCAATTTTCACTTAAAGGTCCATGGTCCGATCGCTGATAGCCTCGTTCATACTAGAACCGCCCCCCCCATATTTTACCGGAAGTTGGTTCCAAAGTTTTTTATTATCTGGAGAAGTTAAAGCTACTATTTTTCTCATTTACCCTGTGAAATCTTAGAGCTAAAGGATGTTTTGTTTGGAAGTTATAAGTGAAAATGTGCCCCATTTTGTTCGACCAATATTAATTTTACAGAGTACTTTATGGAGCTTACAAATCACGCTCTAAGCTCTCACATCAAAACGGATTGAAATATCAGCACAAACTTTGCAATAAGGTTTGGGGTGGAAGCCATTCTATCAAGATGAAAACTTTATATACTTAAATCGGGCCATCCCCCTTTAATCCCTCAAATATGTTTTAACAATAACAAGACTATTGACAAATGAATTTATTCAAGTTCAGCAATAGACAAAAACAAACAAATCCCACCTTTCATTCTTATTCTTATTTATAGGTTTTCACCACTGATACTTCAGGAGCACTTTAAAAAGGTTCCCTCATCAGCATAAAGCAATCTATACTAACTGCATGCATCCTGTTAGTGTTACCATAACATACACACACATCATATCACCTAGTATATTATATCATTAGGTAATGGATGGCTGAAGACCAGTGATGTTGGATGAAATTGCACTAACCCCCTGTCCACTGATTTCAAGACATCGATATAATGCTTTTCACAACTGTTAATAGAGTTGAGGTTGATTTTAACAACATATTCATTCACCACTATGTTTGATGTTGACAACACAATTACACTGTTACATTTGATGTTGCCATTGACAATAGACAAAATATTTATTGTTACAACAACAATTCACCCTTATGTCTGAAGTTTTCACTGCATCCACCATTATGTCCGATGTTTATAATACATTCATCGTTGTTTGCTGTTGAAACTGACAATACATTCATCATATTTTAGTGATTTATGCCTGGATTTATGTGATAGCAATTGTTGAATTGTAACACACCTTGAATGGAATTGGATAAAAATGAATTGGAAATGGAACCTGGTCCCAGCAATTAAAAGATTACACTAGGCTTAATTAGTGTGACAGACTTAACACATAGTGCAGAGAGTTGACCTCGACTGACAAGATTACAAGATGTTCCATAGCTTTTATTTGGCAATACAGAAAAGATCAATTCCCAGTACAAAAGATTCTTCACTGCATGGTAGTTTAACAAATCTTTTCATATCCATCATGTCCACCTTTTTCTACTGGCAATATATCACTAAATTAAAATACAGCAAAATTATTATCAATTGACTACTAAAAATCATCATCACAATCAATAATTACCTGGTTGGATGAGTGACTATTCAAGGCATTGCGTAGTTTTACTGTATTATTTCGCTTATATTATTGGTGAAAAATCTGTATAAATCGTCAATATGGCACTATGGACTAGTTGTGCCACTTCCCAGGGGCATGAAAATGGTTTGCTCCCCTCCAATATGCCTACTATTTCACTTGAATATGTATTTGGGGTGGCTATCTACCTTTAGTTGTAGTTGCACCAGAACAACTATGTCAAGACTTCAATGAGGGATGATAGAGCTTTATTGACACATAAAAATCCCTCACTGAAATCTTAACACATGACTGGGTCCATGCAATATAAAATGGAGGAATGGCACAGAATAGCTCTTCTACAAAAGAACAAAAATTGAACAATATTAAACTGTGAATGGGCCTGAAGCTATTAAATAGAAATAAGTTCTGTTCATTTTTTACCTCCGGGAGAACATTGAGGGTCCTGAATTAACATGGGTAGTGGCTGATTCTCTCCTACAGTATGCCCAAGTTGTGGCTACAATATTCTTTCAAAAAAAAACTTTGGAAGCTCTTCCAGAAACAAGCTTGTTTCTCATACAGGAGTATTTCCAATGATTTGATCACAAATGTAAACTAACCAAATTTAACTAAAAAGGACATTTGATACCCAAGTTGACCCCTCCATGACCTTAACCTCACTTCCTTCACAGGTAATCCCTTTCTTCCCACCCACGATAGTTGGTTTTTGAATTGAAGCAATTCACCCTTTGCATGGTTTGCCATTTGCAGTAGAGCCTAGAACTGATTTCAAGAGCCACTAACTCAATGAAAGATAAATTCAGATTATCCTAATACACTAATACATTGCATCACACAGATGTATCACATGGCAGCTATTGCACTTACACCTTCTTGCACCACACACAACTGGCTTAATTCCTCATAAGTGGTCGCCTTTCAGTGCCTTCTTTCTGGACAACCTTTCCTTCATTAGAATTGGAATGTACGACGAAGATGTAAATTATTCATCTTATTCGTGTGTTTGTGCCAGAAAGTCCCAGATTGTGGCTAAATGAAGAGAATCCAAGTGTATGGGACTGCATCATTTTAATGGATCAGATCAAATTTATTTTGACTTGGGTGCCAAAATCAGATTATTAAGTAGGCCATGCTGCCATATGGCCAAAACTTCTATGGGACAATTTGAATACATTTAAGAACTCTTAAATCATTCGTTTTTAGATAACTTTTATTATATGGAAGAGAGGGGGGGTGGGGAAGGAAGGGAAGAAGTCCGTCCGCAAATTCAGGTCAGTTTCTCAAACAGGGGCCCACCCTTGACCGGGATACCACGCTACAACAGTCTTGCTGGCCCGGCAACGATTTCGTGCCATGTGTCTTTCATTTGAGGCATCATCGCTACATTCTAGACTTTCTCACTCCGTGCTGTGGGATTTGCAAGATTCGGTGGTCTTCAAAGGTATTCTAGTCAGCCAAATACATTTTGAAAACACAACTTGTTTTGGTCACTTATATTAAAAGAAACTGCAATGGCCCATTCTCCCTTTGCTTATAAACATACTTTTTACTAGTGTCTAACCGATCCCCCTAATATCTTTAACCGATTACAGATTTTAAAATTTCAAAATCGGTTCATTCCAATTTCTGTATTCCATTTTTTCTGTGTATTTTTTTTTTCGACAGTCAGAAGCTGCCAGAAAGTAGCAGATTGATCTAGGTAAACCACTAAAACAGTGAAATAGTTAGGAACAACATACACACTCTTCTGTACATAAAATAATATTTTTGTTTCAGTTTCGATTTATTTTCAGCGTTTGGCCATCAGTTTGGAACAATTTTAATTCAAGTTTGGACCACTTTGATATTAATTTAATCGGTATAGAAAATCGGTAAAAAATGAGAATTTTGCCGATACCGATCTGATACCGATAAGGTCATAATCGGCCCAATTTCAGAAATACCAATCGTATCGGTTATTCTCTACTTGCAACTAAAACAAGGCGAACTTGTATTTATGCGATGTGTAAAATATGTCGCCACCAAGAAGTGACGCCAGATCACCCCTTAATTCAGCTCTGGACACTGTGATAACAAGTGATAACATTTTAGAAATTCCAGGGTTAACATTTTTCTCAGGGATGGACATAGGCATTCAGGTTTGGAAAATAATAAGCTGAAACTGAAACAGGCAGACTTATGGACAGAGCCATTCATTATAGTCCCCATTCCGAACTTAGTTCAGCGGGAACAAAAATAAAGTTTGTTTTAATCAACACTTGACTGCTCATAAGTTCACTAAAACTTGTTTCCAGAAGCTGTACTTGTGACTTGTTTGATACCAATCTCAGAATACACAGAGCAGTGAATCAATATGTATGTTAACACAATGAGCTTTCCCTTGGGGCAAAGGTCTCCCTTCAAGTGATTTCCACTCTGAAATTCCACTTGGTCTACATCCCTGGCAACTTTCCTTGAATACGGTTATCTTGGTCAAATCACACTTTTCCCCTTCAACACATTAGCTGGCTAGCCATGTCACACAATGTTCAACACATCCCTTGAGGGACAAGAAAGGCGCGGCAAGAATCCGCTTAATGTCAGGTATGTACTGAATGAACCCTTGATGTCAGGAATGTACTGGTCTGATACACGTCAGAACAAGAAATTTGCTATTTCTATTGTTGCATCACACGTGTGATGGCCAAAGTACTTAATCATAAAATTATATCTCAAAACAATTAGATCATTCATAGGCTGATATTACAACAAAAGTTAAAGGAGGATGGCCCGATTTAAGTATATGAAATTTTCATCTTGATAGATTGGCTTTCACCCCAAAACTCCACCTGCAAAGTTTCGCGCCGATATTTCAAGCCGTTTTGATGCAAGAGCTAAAAACGTGATTTTGTAAGCCCCATAGAGTACTGTGTAAAATTAATATTGGTCGACCAAAAAGGGGCACATTTTCACTCATAACTTCCAAACCAAACATCCTTTATCCCTAAGATTTCACAGGGTAAATGAGAAAAATAGTAGCTTTCTTCTGATACCAAAATTTTGGCCACTTCCGGTAAAATCTGGACTTCTGGGGACGAGGCTATTAGCGATCGGGCCATGGACCTTTAATAGTCAGGCAAGCACAAAATTTATTCACGAGATACTATGAAAATTCACTCGTACAATATATACTGCAATGTTAATATTCAAAAAGATATTTTTCAAAACAATCAATTTTAAGTGAACAAGGCATTCTCAAACCACTAGTGTTACCTATTTTAGAAGATTTTTTCAAAAACACTTCCTTCAATCTCTGCCCAAAAAGTACCTCTAATGACCTTTGACCTTGGCATGTGACCGTCTATCTATGGCATGCAGATTTCTATTATGAATAAAAGTTTGGTAACAACTGGTAATTGTCCATGCATGTAGGCCTACTATTTGAAAAAACATTTCATTTCCCAGGAAGAGATTCTATTTTTGTAAAATTTCCTGCGAGATCAGAAGTTTACGTAGTTTCATTATCAAGTTTCAATCAGCCCAGATTTCCATGCAGCAAATGCACTTCCCGGGAAAGAGCTTCACAAATTCCCCACTTTTTCGAGCCATGATTACCTGAAACTTTTAACCCCAAAACACGTACACACACAGAGAAATTGAGGTTTTTATACCATCTGAACCATTGGCCAAAGTGTAGAATGTGTGCCTGATCTTACGTGCATATTTGATCAACTTTATAAAAATATGTAATTTCGTAGTGGCCCACTCATAATCAAAACGTACTGTTGGAATCAATTAAAATTTTAGAAATAACTTTTTCTTGAGGATATCTTGTGAACCATAAACAAAATGCACCTTTAATTATATTCCTACCAAGACTTTCTGATATGGGTTTGGTTTTCCCTTTTAAAAGCAAATCAATTCAAAATCAGAGTATAATGATATAAAAGGGTTTGTGATAACTGCTTAGAATTTGCCAAGGAGTTAGACCCACCAGACTTAAGGGAGCTTTAGGTCATGTCAGTGACCTCATAAAGGTACATACTTTAAACAATAACTGCCTTATTACACAGTACATGTAACAATGTAATTTTGAAGTGCATTAATATTAATTTGTGGTTTACACATCAACCAGATTACAGCATAAGACCCTATCGATAAATATTCCACAGAAATGGTAAGAATGGAGGCTAATTTCACCAACTGAATACCTTGCAGAATGAAAATCCTCAAGAAAGAATTAATCTCACTAAAATGTCCACATTTATACAAATTTGTGGCCAATTATCTGCAAAATACATCCCCACATGGCCACATGGAGAGTGAATTCTCACATGTAGCCCAAATTGGCCATAGCCGCATAGCATGCATGATTTATTGCCGGTTTGGTAATAAGGTGGTTTTAAACACTGACATGGTTGGGTGAAAATTCACAAACCCTGAACAGCAAGCAAATAACTCCTGGATCAAAATACCTTTCAAACAACCTGATTACACTTTTAAATATTTGTACTATTTTATGTACCAATTGTAATGTGCCGAACAGTGCATTAATCAGTTACTTCTACAGCTACAATTGTTCACAATGCCGATTGTAAGTTGGAACCAATTACAACATTTGATAAACTACAGAGCAGAGTTTGAAGTCTCTGAAGAGTGAGGTCAAGTTCCATCTTAATTGAACATGGTATAGTACCCAATCAGACATGGCTTCCTTCTGTTACCATGTTGCTGCCTCACAGGTAGTCAGCATATGCCATTTATCTCAAACATCACTGCATTATTTCCACAAAAGGCTTATCTATAGACTGAGGAGCATCAAAGACAATTAAATGCAGCCCTCAAAGTGATCTAGTGAATTTGTAACCCCACTCACACTTTGGAATCCATTATTTCCAACAAAGATTTGTTAAGTTTGAATTCAATTCAAGTGTTGTGTACATTGCACTTAATTCAGCTTGGATCGCATGCATATTGACCAGCAAACTATCCAAGATTAAAATCGGTTGATTGAAAAAGGCTATTCTGCTTCATTGAATCATGCGATTTTAATCTGTCAAAATATGCGACATCCATAACAAGATTACCTAAATACAATTTTCTAATTGTCATTAACACTTCATCAAAATAGAGATTTTGTTAGTATGTGTGCAGGATCATCGATCATCTAGTTCAGATTCTGCCAATTTGCTATCTTGAAAAAAATTAAAGCTGTGACTATTGACCCATTTTTGCAAGTGATGAATCCCAAACTATTAGGCCTACAAGTTCATTTTTTTAAGAAATGAATGTGAATGAAATGGCCATTAAAAAGACACAAGGAGATTTCCGCAAGTGCGCCCCGATATTTTGCGGAAACCGGGATTTTTGCATATTTAGAATGATTACTAATTATGTATTAAATCATACATGAAGTGAATAAACCGGAAACGCTGTTTTTACATACAAAATAATTTAGTACTTTGTCGTGCACGACAGAAAATCAAAGCATGCTTCTCTATGGAGGCATATTAGGACAAGAGGCAAGTTCAAAATGTAGTTTTTGGTTTACCCTTCTACTCCTTTGGCCAATAAACCTTTGAAACCTTCTCGGTAGGTGTCCTACAACCTATCAAGTGTAAATGTAGAGACATTTGTATCCTCAGCAAATCTGCTCATGCCCCTTAATACCTACACTCAGTATAACAAATCTGTGGCGACTCTTATAATATAAATTATATAGCCTAGTGTGGGCTTAGAGTGACAAATGACCACCATACTCGGACCCCATCATCTTCAAAATGCTTTTTTTTTCGACAAGATTAGTTAATCTTGATTTATATAAAGCGTTGTGTTGTACACACTACACTTAATTAGGATACCATTCCTGTACACCAAGCAGAAAACAAACATAGATTGAAACAGTGTGCTTACTGGAAATTATCCTTGGTATTTAAACCAATACACAATCACCTCTATAATTCAACATAGTGTGCTACACACTAGTAAATCTTACTCGCAAAAACCATTCCCTTAATTGAAAGAAGCTGATTTCTTCATTGATTAAGCCAAAAATTCATCTTCGTATGAACAAAAGGGAAGAGCGTACACAATATTTTCAGGTTTTTTTAATCTTTAGTAACGCTTCATTAATTAATAGATATGCTTAGTATTATGGGGTGATCTGAAAATGTCTATAAAAGCTAACAAAGGTCAGATTTTCAAGCGTTGAGTATTTTTTTACTCACACGCTGTCTTAATGGTAAGGGTGCCAATGTTCAGGTCTTCAGACATGACATTGTTTGACATATTGAAGATTGACCTTCCCGTCCCTCTTTCCCCACCATTTCTTAAGTTGAAACTCTGCTACTCTGCCTGGCTAAGGTGGCATTTGGCATGCTATAATGCTTGTTAACTAAGGAGTGAGATTTTCCTTCCGAACGAAGCGCCCCCAATTTGTTTTCGAAACACCGGGTTTGTTTTTTTGCATCTTTGGAATGCTTTTCCAATGTATTAGATCACACCATGAAGTGACTACCCGAATTACGCTTCTTTAATGTATAATAGTGACCTGCTCCCACAAAACCGCAGGACAAAGTTCGTCCAGAGTACTTTGGAGAAAGAGATCAATAAACTTGTGTAAATCAATAGAAAACAAAAGAATTCAAGGCATATATTGATTTTTTGGTGGACAAAAGAAAGAGCAATGCTTACATGTTATACATCTTTCAAAGCTTGGTTTTTCCCAGCATTTCAAATATGCACTTGATCTATCTCAAAATGAGCATTTTGTCCTCTTCTCCGACCTTTATATATATCCCGGGTTTTGTGAGTAGGAGGTCAACATTGATGATTTAGTACTTTCTGGTGTGCAACGACAAGTCAAAGCACGGTGTTCTATGGGGACATTACGATATTCAGGCCATGTTCCAAACAAGGTTTGCTGTTTTCTTTGGTACTTGTGTTTGTCCAATACACCTTCGGAACGTTTCTTGGTAGGTGGTCTACAATCGATCCCGTGCAATTTTTGAGAAATTTGTATCCTAAAAAACAATCTCCTCCTGCCACTTTAAGGTTTACAACTTCATGTAAAATGTATCATGTCCACTAGTGTCTGCTTGGATATTTAAGGAATCCCAAAACACTGAAACCACAGTATCCTGTGTCCGCCCATTCTGAGTGCACAAATTGTACACTGGAAATTGTCTAGACCTTGTCTTAGAATCAACATTGTGCATTGAATGTGATTTTGTGCTTGATATGTGACTTGATACGGTTTATGTCAAATAATGTATAGCAATCAAGAAATAATGCCCCAATCATTTCTTTTTATTTCAATACTGCATAAAGCATATCACAACAGTCAACATTTCCGAGGACATAATTGTTCCCGTCCTATTTTTTTTCTTGTTGTCATGAAATGTCTCGAGGAGGGCTATATAATGCATATGTGAAAACAACACGCAAGTCAGTTATTATACAACATCAAAACTTGTGCATGACTTTTCTTAACAATATTTATTGGGTCCAGCACTTAATTCATGGTTATATATAGTAGTTTTGCAATAATTTGAGTTCTATTCGGAACTGCTAGCAGTAACTCTGGTAGTAAAAAACCCCAAAATCCTTTAAATTTAAATTTTTTCTTCTGAGCTGAGAAGAATTTTTACCTCGGGACTCCCTACCAGCACTTGACAAACAGCCCAGATGTGGAATAGTCTTGCATCATAAAGTGTGGAACTCCCAATAATAGGATGGGATATTATCCTGTGGATCTTACCGATACCAGTGCTTCTGCAAACACAATTACAAACAGGTTTGGCCTCAATTGCAAAACTGCCCGAAATCCAGGTGGCAATATGCTGGAATACCAACTAGGTATGATCCGTACTAAATCCTTAGGGGGAGACTGGTGCTATTGTGGCCCCCTTGTTTCATACTTCGTTAATTATTCCATTAATTAAATAGCAGTGGAATACTATCTTTCATATCTTTAGTTAGGTTTATTAGTATCCTAGAATATCCAATACAAAAGTTACATTAATTGCTCCAATTTGCATGATTTAATTAGCATAATTAACAATGTCACAGGCCCCAATAGTCAGGCTAATGTTGCCCCCTACCAAATAATATATTTTAAGTACAAATTTTCCTTACTTTTACTTCTAATTCAAGTAAATGTCAAGTAATCTGTTCAAAAACATTCAAACAATTAATTGTAAGTATAATTTATGATATTTTGGGACACATTCATTTGCTCCATCTTGAGTTACGCGGTGTGTATGTTTGCATCAACACCACATATTTTGGGTCTGCCACTCCAAAAAGGAGTCTGGAATCTTGCCAAGTCCTTTACATAGTCTGCCACAAGATCAGTAGTTCTTCCTAGTAAAACCGAGGCCCAAGTTGCTAAAACTGTACTGCACTAGCCATGTCAGCCTCGACATAAGCTTTTGGTAACGCAGTAGAGATGCCACCACCACAGCTTTCCATCGAGTCCTCCTTGAATGCGCTTCTGAAGAGCTAAACTCTTGACCCTCAAAGCTTGGCAAGCTTTTGTGAGCCCTATTTCTTCCCCTTTGACTGCTTGGACAGCATTTCACATGTCTTCTGCTGTATAGCTGAGATATTTTATCTGACTTTTTGGTTTTCGTACCATGATGGTATGATGGAATGTAGTGTTCACATGAGAAGGTTCCGTGGAAAGAATCCCTTTCCGAAACATAGGAAAAGGAGAGCAAAACAATTAGTAAACTTTTTTCCATGTGATTTGAAATAGGCTTAAAATGCATTGAAACGATCTTTAATAGCGTATACCGCACACGTATCTAGTACTTACATACATGGTTTAACACCATTTTGTACACACATTTCTATTGGGGGGCCAACAATAGCCCCGACGGACCTTGCCTAATTGATCTCCTTCCTTGCAAAAAATACCCATATATTAAAATTTATTTTAGTATTGATATGCATTATAGTCATTGTTACACTAATCACAAAAGAAAATGAAAGAAATGTATTAGGTTGATACCAGACTCCCGTTTTCAAAGTGGACATGCAACTTTTTGCAGTTTGGTTTTAGGTAGGCTGCTTGAGGGCAATAAGCTTCCCATTGCCTTGTGCTTAAGCTAGAAGTGTGGTTGTTTCTTCGTGGCACTTGGGTGAAGGAGTACCTCTACCATTACATTAAAGATTCCTGCAACTCGGACCTCCACCACAAAATTTAGCATTGATCAAATTTGTTGTATATGGGGGCCAACATTCGTCCCCGGGGACACAATAGCCCCAGTCTCCCCTAACTCATACGGCACTATGTGATACACTTACCTTAATGCATCTTCTTTTCATTTTGAAATATTTTCCTGTTAATATTTTCAACTGAAGATGACCAATCAAGTCATCATGACATTTGTGTTTTATTCTTATTGATATGATCACACTGCATGCTGACCTCAATGACTGCCCATCATTCAGAATGGCCGTTTTCATTTTCACTATTCACGGTCCAATGTAAACAGCCGCCAAAAGTGGCAAGTGGCATGACAACCTAATTAGAGGCTGCAGAGGCATACTGAAAGCTTACCATATAGCAGGGTATCCTCATAGCTGCTTAGCAGAGGAATGCTCATGGTCTTATGGCCCACAGAGATCGGGTGGTCCTGTGTGATAACCAGTGATCTCATGTTAACCAAGAGGTTAAGATTTCTTTTCTCACAAAGCAATTTAAATTCTGGTGTTATCTTAAGTCACACAGGATTTTTGTTGGTCAATTATGATAGTATTACAATCCGCTAAGACGCCTTGGTAATGTGTGTCTGTGTGTCTAGCGCATCATTGACATAGCATGATCATTCCATCTTAAGTAATGATTAAGACAACTTCTATCAATTGGGCGCAGTTAGTATCATGATAGAGTTGTAATGAAGTGACTGCATTCATCATCGTATCATATAGACTCAATGAACCGCGATGGGAGTGGAGCGTAAAAAATTGCAGACCAGTTTGACCTTGATTGACGCTTATGTACATTGTTCATGTAATTAGCAAGTTCATTTGTCACTGACTGGAAATGATGCTGATACAATGACAGTACGATTACTGTATGTGTGCTCTAACCATGGGAAGGATGTTTTACAGGAACCCTAAATAAAGCAAATTGAGTGTAATTTGAGTGATTGTCCGTAATGTAATAAGAAATCACCTGCAGATTTGACTAAAGCTAGTGATTCTGAAGAACACAGCTCACAGATTTGCACTGAACCTAAATTTCAGCTTGAATGGGATCATTATCCAGAATTAGTGCAGTTCACACAAGGAGTGAAGTTCTTAGATGGTGTCATTCAAACTGAATTATGGGATCAGTGTAAATTGTCTATCGTGTATAATCCTCCAAAAAATACTTAAGATCCCCCTGGCAGGTACATTATGCTTAACAGGGTCAAAGGTCATGTAGGGGTCACTAGATGTCACGCTGTACACCAGAGGAGCCATTGATTCTTTTGACCGAGTAAGAAGGGAATCATTCAATATATACCGGTACTAGAGTAAGCATGACATGAACTTGTTTGAAAAGCTGTGAGGAAGTTATTAGATTTTACATAGCATTCAAGGGGATTAAGAGCGGAAACTTGAAAATTTTCATTTTTTGACCTTTGACCTGTATCTCACATCAGATGTAGAGTTACCCGCTATGGTCCTTGGGTGCAAGAGTCATGAAAATGGGATACCAGGGACTGTAAGCAGTAACTTGTTTGTGGAGACAGTCGATGATGCCGCCGTTGACAACAGAATTTGCTATTGGTAAAAATCCCCTCTTCCTCAGGCTAAGCCGTCATGAGATAAAAATACTTATTTCAAATTTCCTACACGCAACATTTTTCTTATCGTTTTAATTCAAATGTTGAAGTTTTCTTCTCTTGAAGAAACTTTTAAAATGCTGCAGACCAACTCAAAGACATTTTTCCAAATACAGGCAAAAATCTAAATGGCAAACTTTCCTGCGATATCCTTCAAATTTAACCAATCTCAGATTTAAAATCCTTGCACTGAAATTAATTTAATGAGCGACTTAAAATTGTGAAAAATATTGCCATAAATCAATCGTTACAGTACAAATTTTCTATCCTCAAAGCTTTCCCCCATAAATGCCAGTCGATTCCAAATGAGATATTTACACAGCAAAGCACCAGAATTTAGCAAACAGAGTCATGAGGTGAATTTCATTTCCAAAAGAGAGAAAAGGAAAAAACTGCAACATAATATTGTTCCAATCTTCCAGCACTCCTCAAAATTCACAGTAATTTAATGCACGGGAACACTATATATTCCACGGTAATCCCAACCCTATGCTTCAGTGCCAACAGTAAGCAGTATGTTATGTTTGGAGAGGGAGAAAAGGGGGGCAAAAACCTGTGCTCCATGTTAGGCTCTGTCTGCTCCATAACATTTTCGCATTACTACCCTGTAGGGAACACTGCTCTATAGATCTTGATGCAATAAAATATTTACATTAACACTAACACTATAAATCATACAAGGGCAATCGTAATAATAAAATTAGATCACTCCGAGTCATTCATCACTGCCTCAATGACTCTGATATTTGCTATTACAAGAGCACTGGTAGCGGCTTAACATTGTAAGCTGTCACGAGTGTGGTGTTTTGGAATGCCTTCCCCTATTGCTTTCATGTGCTCGCTCTGGATAGTGTTGGCAACATCTGCAACCAGTCCGATACATAATGTCAAATTCCCTTGAGGAAAACATCAATACACACCGTTATCAAAAATGTAAAATGTTTGTTAAGATGTTACTAGCAATGACACCTATAGGTCTTCTCCACACCTGTCTCGCTCCTGAGTTTTAGTCATTTACATATTGGCACGAATTTGTGGGGAATTCATGCTACTTTTGAACGGATACCCACATCCTTGTACGTCATTTCAACATCCTGTGTGTTAAACAAGACAAGTTCTTAAAAAGGACCATCACAGTATTATAAGTGAGTAATTTTTTTGAAATGAAACCACTAATCTGATGTTTTTTTCACAAAGCAAAAGCTTTATTTATGAAGTGAAATCAAAGGCAAAACATGCAGGAATTAGTAAAACCAAAACACTATTGTAAAATACTGTCAAGCATCATATTGGCACATTTTTTGAAGAGCGCCCCCAATTTCAAAATTTGATATTTTTTGCACAGTTACTTTGGTAATTGTCTAGGAAACTATACCTGCGAACGAGAATGCTAAAAAATGCATATTCATCACAAAATAAGCGATATTGTAATTAGAATTGGGATCCCAGATTGGACTTACAGCAGATCGTGGAAAATGCTACGTTTAATGTCCGTCCATGATGAAATAATAGTGCCACCTCTCGAGAAAAAAAAAACCTCTAACTTGACATGCCTGAACTAATTAAAACAACTAATGCGTGAGCGTAGACACGTACATGGCCGCTATTTCCCTTTTCCCGGTCTATTTCACATTGGAAGTTCGTTTCCAGCAGCTATTGATTATTATCGGGGATCCCCATAAATATTCTAGTACCAAACCTTCGTTTGTGACACATAGACATTTTCGAGCTTAACCATTCACAGGTATAGTTACTAGCCAGTTACCAATGCAACCGGGTAAAAATCTCCAATTTTTTGAAAAATTGGGGGGGCGCTCTCAAAAAAAATGTGTTATATGCTTAAAGGTCCGATCGCTAATAGCTCGTCCCAGAAGCTCTAGTTTTACCGGAAGTGGTATCAGAAGAAAGCTACTATTTTTGTCATTTACCCTGTGAATCTGAGCAAATATGTTGTTTTAAGCTAAGAGCGAAAATGTGCCGCCCGTTGGTCGCCAATATTAATTTTACACAGTACTTTATAGGGCTTACAAAATCACGTTTTTTAGCTCTCGCATCAAAATCCTAAAATTACAAAAATTGTAACTTTGGGACATTCCCCCTCCCTCTGATTGTCAATCCAACCACCCACTGCTCTCTGGGGGAAAAAAATTGGTGCCACCATTTCACAAAGCCTTAAATTTCTCTGATCAGAACCATTCAATTTAATAAACAGTCGTGCACAAGCCAAAATACAAATTCAGCTTTCTGCATGAAGACCAATCAGGTTCAGTTTATTTACTCCAGGTGTGTTGTTGGCTTCTGTACAGATTACATTTCCTGCTATAACAAAATGATGCAGATGTCTCCTAAAATGTATATTTTGCTTAATATTTTTATTTACATATTTAGAATTTTTCTCAAGATTTTGTGATTGTGTTAAATTAATGGTTTTTGCTGGCTCCTGCTCGCTCAAATCACTACAAATACCAAGATGTAAAAAATTGCTACAGTAGGATTAAAAATTATTTGGACAGGAGATACGCACACCTCATGTAAGCGCAACAAGCTCCGTGGAGGTTCGGCGTATTCTTTCGACCAATTACACATCGCGAAACGAGATGCGACGTTCCTCCACGCTCGTGTGTTCGATTCTGTCCAACAAATTATTAATCAGACTGTAACTATATATTTTTTTCCAATTGTTTGTCCAACATTCATTTCAACTTGGTGCTGTTTTGGTATTGTGTTATGCAACCAATCAAGTGGATAATTAAGAGAAATTTGAATCCTCAGAAAATGTTTTGTGTACCTTTAATACCTTTACCTTGTAAAATTCAAAGATCCAAGAGCGAGAAATAAAGAGCTTTTATTACATAACAGTTTAATATTGATGTGATTTTTATGCTGCATGCACTGGGTGGGAGGCAGGAAGGAAAATGTATAAAGCAACAAATTAGCTTGTGACAGATGGACCAGCTGCCTAGCCACTCTGTGCTAATTTATGTACCGATTCACTAGCAGTGGACAAATTGATACATCACTTCATTTCACCATACAGCATACACAACATCCTGTGTAGTATTTTGCTAGGTAAATTTCCCATTTATTTCAATCAGACTGGAAATTGACCAATACTACAACATAAAGCAACTTGATTTCATTAATTGCTGTGATTTTGTTTCTTAATACAAATTTTATATTGACAAAATGATTACAATAAAAAAATATATTTTTATTTATTACACTGGTAGCAATTGTATGATACAATATAAAATACAACACTATATAAAATATTATGATATTGCACATTAATTAATCAAAAGGATAAAAAGACCAGTGAATGGCAGGAACAAACAGATGCAAAGGCACCTCTAGGACTGTCCCACCAGAATACTAATTATAGCAGATAAGTAAATCCAAAAGAAAAACCATGAGAAGTGGTGTGAAAATATTAAATATGTTGACAGCTTGTGCAATGACAAAATGTTGTCCAAGAACATTGTGTCTAATGGATTAAAAGCTTTCTGAAATTTAGTTGTATAGAACCTTTCACATGTAAGTTTGGACTACCTACTGGAAACAAACTTCATCCCATTTCAAGCTATTTCTCTTCAATTCTCAATTACCACAAAAATACAAAATGAACTTTACCCCGAGCAAATAGCATACACTCAGCAGCATTTCTCATTGGCTAATTACTGTATTCTTCCTAATAAATGCCCCGGGGGCGGTGCATTTTTTCACACATCAGGGGAGGGGTTTTATTACAGTCAAAAATGGAAAGTCAAAAATCCCCGCAAAAATCACCTTACATTGTTTTAAAAGATTACTGGGGGTCCAGATGTCATTATACACATGAAATGCACGAACAGCACTTTGTACTTTGGAGAAAGCACTGATGACAACAGCGATTATTATTACGGATTACGACAGTCCCGGCCATTAAATCATGTGATTTCGGTAAGCTTAACTCATTTTCTTAAATTGTTTTATCCAAAAATCGTAGGAGGGCGTTTATTAGAGCAGGGGCATTTATTAGGAACAACACGGTACATCACATAGAGTCATTTCAACAACTAATTCAAATGCAGCTTCCAAATATTTAAGCTCTCCTACCCTAGTCTCCTGCAGCTTACTTCCATTCTTAACATATTACTGATTGGCTCAAAAATCACATTAAGCAGTTTAATTGTGACCATCATGTAGTGCTCATTGGGTTAATTCCCCACAAGACTCACTGAGCACTGCTTTTCAAAAATTTAACTAAGGGAAGTGTGCTTAACTATCAATAAGATGCTCCCCCATGCCCACAAGCTCTCACTGGTAACCATAATCCTTAACTGGGGATCCCAATCCCTCACAAGTCAAATTAAATTAACCCTAAACTATTAACTCAACCAGGTCTACACACTCAGGCTATTTCTCCCCGATTGCACTGCAGTACCAAAGGCAGTGTGCTATGGTTGGCTGGCCTCTGCAAGGTCAAGTGTGCCTAAATGCACTCATCGTTATCTATAAATATGCACATCTGAGTTAACCTTTTAGAACAAATTATCTTTTAAATGTAATGGCAATAGAATGCTTAACAAACAGACAAGGTCAAAGACAAATCAACTTCAGATATGTAGTCGGTTTCAAGCTTTTGGAGATAGTTACCACTTATGGGAGACCGAGTACGATACAATCAGCCATTCTTATTTAATTTTTTCCAATTCACTGCTAACCCTTTCATTACTACCATCTTTTCCAATTGATTCCACTTGCTAATTCAAATGCAAAAGCATTCACATTATCTTACACAGGAATGCCCAAGGTGGCTCCTACATCTAGTGACACTGGAACGTTACCATAGCAGTTTTGCGGCAGTAGATTTATACACGCAAAATTTAAAGAATACCGGGGGGTATACTTTCACAAGAAAACTAATGATTCTCAGTGGAACCATTTCACTGGGAGTGATGCGCACGGCCTTCAAATTTGCCCCATGTCGGCTGTTTGTTTAGTTAACTCTCTGCAAGCTTCACGCATTACATAACAGCAAAAAGGGCATGGAACATTTGCGATGCCACACACATGTGATATAACATTTATAAGCCCACAAGAAAATGGTGTATAAAATCGCAAATTGCATGGATCTATTGCTGGCTGCTAATGCCTGAGATCAGATGCCAGTTGAACTACGTGCGCTGCCTTGCCTTAATTCATCTTGGTAGCTCAAATGTGTACAGCGTTTGAACTAGCCTCAGTGGTAATAGAATGGAGCTCAAAGGCGATGATTTCTGCCCTCTGCAGCGAGTGTAATGCAATTGATTTGTGACTGCATTGGCCAATAGTATCCACTTGGCCTGGCATAACAAGTTTCCCTTTCACGCAATACAGGGTGTCGAATATAAAACGCATCGGCTGGCAAGGGGAGTGAAACGTTTTGCTCCATTATCTGCCTGCTTACTTGGCCCAACATGGAATCTTCATCTTATGATTGACCATACTATGTCTATGAACCATATTGTAAATGTTAATCGGTAAACGGAGCAGTCCAATCTTTGTAAATACTACGTCTACATTGTTAATTAGAAACATACGGTCCCTAATCCATACTCCGAAATCACAAGGAAGTCATGTTTTCAATGCTCCATTTAATTTAACGATAAAACGCTAACTCAGGGCAAACCAATCAAAACACTAGGCCGCCTATATATTGTATGCACCTTAATTTCTTACGATGTCTCTGATTGGCTGATTTCACATACAAGCTATGGGAAAAAAAAAACCCAATCAAATCTGCTAGGAGTGACATGGGGTTCAGATTCTTTGTAGAAAATTAAGCCCAAGAATTTTGATAACATTTTGAATGTTTTTTATTATATTTATATGTATTTGAAAGTACTATTTTCAATCCAATGGAGTTCACATACAAACTCCATTATTAGTCATTAACGATAAACTGTCTGTGGCATGGACTATGACAGAATGTCATGTCAGGTTTTTTTAAGCTGTCAAGCCATGTCTGGTTATTAATGCGACACAGGTACATTTACAACAAAACATGAAATTTCTTCAATTGCTCTCAAATTATAGTCTGGGATCTTGGACAAAACATAATTTATGAAACAAAAATACCCACACCCACATTACGATAAAAACATGAGGCTTGACCATACAGTGTGAGTCAATAAAAAACCCTAAATTCATGAACAGATTTTTCGTCAAAGGGTAAACGTTTATGTTGCTTGAATGTTTGCCTTTGGTTGTTACCGGGATAAACAGGCATATCAGAGATTTTTTTTGGTGTGGTCTTCGGACTTGGTCAGAAACTATGTCAATTTTGCATAAGATGAGAGCTAAAAATTCTCTTGCCGATTTTAGCCATACAAATCGGAGAGACTGACACCGACGTATACCATAAAACATTATAGCAAAAAGACAATCACCAATGCAATTTCAAGTGTACGATTTTCTTCTCGACAAAAAAACATATCAGTTTGAATTTTTTTTTAAATGGTTCATTTTGTTTTTGTAACAGAATATAAGGTAAAATATCTTCAAAAAAATTTCAATTGTTCAATTCAATAAAGAGTCAGTTATTGAAAATCACTCCATATTCAATGTCGTAGTTCATGAACATAATGAAACTGCTCAGAGATTTTCGTTTTTACATCTCTAAGGTAATTATTTGCACAAATACAGTATATTCAGTGTCCATAAAATGCGAAATAGAACTAAAGCTGAAGTTATTCTGTAAATAAATCGGACATTTCAAACCTTAAAATTCATTGTAGCTGCTGTGTTCAGCTGATGTAGACTAAAATTTTCTTCGGCCTCTTCCCCCCCCCCCCATTGCTCCCAAATTTCGTTGTAGGTTAAAACATGAAATCTTGCTGACCCAAATTAAACGTTGGTCTTACACCAGCTATTTGAAGTTCTTATTTAGGAAAATTGAACTTTTTTAATTAGCATGATTTTGTAATCTCGGGATTATTTTATTAATCATTCAATTACTCTCCCACCTTCGATTGTCAGCAATAATGGTGTTAATATGTTTGTACTCAAATCAGTGCTGAAGACCAGGTAAACTTATGTAGCATGCATTTTTGTTTGGCTCAAAAATCGGCCAAACAGGATTTTGAAGTCTCTCAGCAAAAATAGGCGTAACTCTTTCGCCAAAGTCCAAATGACACCAATAAACGTTTTCTGAAAAGCATGTGTATCCTTCTATAACCATAGCAAACATTGAGCACAAAACAATTTTTACTATTTTAATTATTTTTTTATCTGATGTAGGGTTTTTTTTTTATCACACTGTACAGGGATTTCAAGTGATTTTAGCCTAATTGTGTAACAGACTATTCTAATACATTAAAAACACAAAGGTCTCAGACCTGTCAAACAGGGCAATGCCAAGGAAATCTATTCCAGTGTGTGTTTTCTGGGGTCCCACCACGGACACATGGGCTACTGAATAAAATCACTCTGGAGTGGGTTTTATTATAAAAGCCATTCCGTTTACCCATAAGGACGTTCATTGGGCTTCATTAATTTGGCTAAACTTTACAACCATGCAAAAATATCAATTTTGCACTTAAATGTGTCTTGTTTCACAAGTACCGTATTTTTCACAAATATTCCATTAAATTGATGATCTGGTATTTTCACAGAATCTGACAAGTACCACTGTAAAAAATCAAAGCTTCAATTTGCCCCGTTAATTAAGCAAAATTTTGGTCTTCCTGAACCACTCCAGGGTGGTTCCCCCAATCCAACTTTCGTTGGGTCCTGTCTGCGGGTGTAAGTTCCACTCCATGTAATGCCAGGTTGACGTGCCCAAAAGGATGTCCGGCCAATGGGGGCTGTGTTACATCGGTATGTACCGGCCTTGTGACAGGGCCACAAATCAGCGAGTGGCTTAGTTAAAAGTTGGGGTTTCCCGCGAATTTTGTCTGATGTGGGAATTTTGCCTCCTTTTTGTCACAATCCGGGATGAGGAAGACAGTGTCGGTATGGTTAGAAATTGGTGTTGACTTACTGATACACTAAAGATGAACAACTGTTAAGTTTGTCACGGACTGAGATTTTACCAAGGCAGTATCGAAATTCCAGCCCTGGCTACTCAGAAAGGGGAGGGAAAACGAATAGATCTAGTATAAAATTAGTAAAAGGAACTTCTACCTTTTTGAGAACGTTTTTTTTGGGACTTACTCGCATCACGGTCAGACGAAAGCCGAGTCTTCGCAGTAAAAGAAACTTCAACCTGATCAACTTACGCTTAGTAGAATGAAATCTCCAACGAGATGAATGGTTAATTGGTATTATTCACATAGGGCGAGCCGTACGGAAACTGTCATTCAGATTAACATGATTAAAGAATGCGTATGCTTGCCGAAAGTCGCAGTGACGAAAACGACAAAACCGATGAACATATATGTAACGGAATTGTTATCTCGACGATGATGGACAATGAAATCTCTGGAGCGTTTTGTAATATGGAATTCATTATCCAAGGAAATTAATTTCTCAGCATCCACCCGTGCGATCTTGGTTTCTAACGCTATCGAAGTGATTGTTGCTTCCAATGATAGTCGGGGATCTTGGAAAAAAAACATATTATGAACCAAAAATACCACACCAAATTACGATTAAACATGAGGGCTTAGACATTTAACAGAGGGAGTCAATAAAAAACCTACATTAGAAAGATTTTTTGTCTTCAAAAGGTTAAACGTTATGTTTGCTTGCTGTTTGCTGGTGTTGACAGGGATAAAACAGGCTATCAGAAGCTTTTATTTTGGGGTATTGAGGCTTTGGGTTCAGAATAGAAACTATGTCAATTTTGCAAAGAGAGCTAAAAATTCTTTTGGCCGATTTAGCCATACATTCGGAGAGGAATGCCACCCCGAAGTAACCATAACCACTTATAGCAAAGACACTTCACAAGCATTCAGATGGGATCGATTTCTTCTCGACAAAAAATATCAGTTTGAAAGAAAATGGTGATTTTGTACAAATAAAGTAAAATCTCTTCAAAAAATTAATTGTTCAATCACTAAAGAGTGCCGTTACTGGAAAATTCACTCCATATCAGTGTCTAGTTCATGAACTAATGAAAACTGCTCAGAGATTTTCAGTTTTAACATCTCTAAGGTAATTATTTTGCACAAATACAGTATATTCAGTGTCCATCAATAGCAAGAAGAAATTAAAGCTGAAGTTTCTGTAAATAAATCGGAATTAAAAAATTAACCTTAAAAATTATGGTCGCACTGCTTGTTTTCAAGCTGAATACAAAAATCTTTCTAGGTTTCAGTTTGCGCCCAAAATTTCGGTTGAGTGTAAAACCATGAAATCTTGCGAACAATTTTTAAACGTTGGTCTTACACCAGCTATTTGAATTTCTTATTAGGAAAGTGAACATTTTTACTCAGCATTTCTTTTAATTTGGGATATATTTTTATAACCTTCCTTACTCTCCCTCCTTCATTGTTCCGCAAGAATTGGGTTTGTCTAAATGTTGTACGCAAATCACTGCTGTGAAAGGACATGAAACTTTATGTAAGCGATGCATTTTTGTTTTATTCGTTTGACTCAAAATCGGGCAACAGGATTGTGAAGTCTCTCAGCAAAATGGGCGTAACTTCTTTCTCCAGAGTCCAAATGACACCAAAAAACGTTTCGAAAGCTGTTTTCTTTATAACCATAGCAACATTTGAGCAAAAACAATTCTACACTATTTTAATTATTTTTATTCTGACTGTAGGTTTTTTTTTTTACTCCACACTGTACGGGATTTCACGTGATTTTGAGCCTAATTTGTGTTGTGTAAACAGACTCATTCTCATACATTAAAGTCACAAAGGTCACAGACTGTCAAAAAAAGGGGCCAATGCCCAAGGAAAATCTATTCCAGTGTGTGTTTCTTGGGTCCCACCCACCGACACATGGGTTACTGAAAACATCTGGAGTGGTTTATATCAAAATCATTTGTTACCATAAGGAGTTCTTTCGGGCTTAATCATTTGGGCTTAAACTTTACAACCATGCAAAATATCAATTTGCACTTAATGGTATTGTTTCACAAGTACGTATTTTCACAATATTCCATAAATTGTATGATCTGGTATTTTCACAGAATCTGACAAGTACACCTGTAATAAAATCAACGCTCAATTGCCACGTCTAATTTGGGAAGCAAAGTTTGGTTCCTGAATCACTCCAGGGGCGGTTCCCCCAATCAACTTTCTGTTGGGCTTCCTGTCTGAGGGTGTTTGTGTAAGTCACTCCATGTCTTGCCCATGTGCGTGCCAAAAGGATTTATCGGCCAATTGGGACTGGTGTTAACTCGGTATGTTGCAGCCTTGTGACAGGCCACCAATCAGCGAGTGGCGTAGTTAAAACTTGGGGTTTTCCCGCGAATTTGTCTGATTGGGTAATTTTGCTGCCTTTATTGTTTATCACCATCGGCTGGAGGGAAATTAGACAGTGCGGTAGGGTCGAAAAGTCTGGTGTTCTGACCTTAATGATACACTAGAGATGAACAACTTGGTAAGTTTGTCCCGGACTAGATTTTTACCAATGGCAGTATCGAAATCTCAAGCCTGCTACCTCAGGAAGGGGAGGAAAACGATCGACTATAGTTATAAACTTAGTTAAAGGACTTTACCGTGGATGAACGTTTTACTTTGGGCTATCGCAGTCACGGTCAGGCACGAAAGCCGTTTAGCTCTTCGTAGTAAAAGAGAAACTTCAACCTGATCAAACTTAGCTTAGTTAGAATGGAAACTCGCCACGAGATGAATGGTTCAATGGATATATTCAAATAGGGGCGATCCGTACGGAAATGTCATTCGCTTAAAATGATTAAGAATGCGTATGATGCCGAAAAAGTCGCAGTGGACGAACGGAACCAACCCTGATGCAAATATATTGTAACGGAATTGGTATCCCGACGATGTGGGACATGGAAAATCTTCTGGAGAGTTTGTACTTGGACATTCATTATCTCCAGGACAATAATTTCTCACGCATCAACCAGTGACGATTGGTTCTACGCATCGAAGGTTGTGTTGCTTCCAATGAAAGCTTACTGAGAGGCTGGAAACAACAGACGTAAGGAAACGAAGTATCCGGAGTTGAAGGAGCGATGATACGCGTCCTCACTACCCGGACAAGTGGGAACCAGTCGAAACCCCCTGGATGGATCCGTAGAACAGCAACCGTCATAGCAACCGTCATACAGTGGTTTCCCTAACATTTAGCAAATGTTGTGACCCGGGTGCGTTAGTTAAGTCCCGTATAAACCCTATATTTGCGTGAATTCTCTGTCAGGGTTGGGACCATCCATCCATTTACGATTTCGCATTTGGGTCGTATTTAAAACGTGTAAATTGGTAAATAAGGCTAAATAATTGGGTTTAATGCTTTGCAGCAGGAGGGCCCCAGATGGCCCGGCTACAGTTCCAGCACGCATCGCTGGTTTACAGCCTCGCGGTCTGTTTAACCATGCGCAAGGGCCCCACGTTTAACACTGCAGGACGGCAGCAAACACAAAGCTCACCACCGGCATCAAGTCGGATTACGTACAAAATGTAGTGATTGTATACCGCGCTGTTATAGGGTGCTAATAGCAATAATTCGTTTGTGTGGTTTTCGGGCCAATCCATTTTAAAATATGGCATGTAAAAATCTTCCAAATCCACCGTGCGCGCCGGCTTTTTAGAAAGTCTAACTTGCTCTGTGCACGTTCGGTTCAAGGCTTTAATTAATTGGCACATCAATCGTTACAAGGGTACTGCTTTTGTAGGCCAAAAATTAAAAATTGCGTCTTACAAAATCTGATATACGATAAGCGGGGAAAACAAAACACAAACAAAAATGTGTAGGCCCCGCGTGAAATCTGCGTATGGTATGTAGCGGCAGGTGGCTGTGTAAACGCCCATTCAACAACGTTTACACTCCCAATGTATTTTTCGGGCTCTGTAGCAAGCTTTGGGCTCCACTAGATGCACTGGGTTAGGAGATTTGGCCCAGGGCAGATGCGTAACATGCTCCGTGTTGTAATCATGTACTCGCTTTGGTATGCAGTTTTGCATACCGGGTTGTTGATGAACGGTAATAACAGGGTACCATCCCATGTACTTAATATTTTAGTGACTGTTCACCCACAACCTGCCGCCTCCCATGTTTTTATTTTTTAAAGCAACAGAATGGTTCGCCCACCACATCCAACGTATAACTTTGAAGTAATGTGATGAAAAAGTAAATTATAGGCAACCGGGGACCTGTTTAACTAACATCACGTCACGCCAACATCACGGCCTCAAGTGCAGCTTTTAAAAATCTATTCAACCAAAGCCTGCAAAGTGGCTGTGTTTACATTTCCAAAGCGGGACCGCCAGCAAAGCTTCGCGAATTTGAGAAGGTATGGTGTGGTCAGTGGGGATTCGTGCCAATATTTAAATGCAGGTACTTCAACATATGGGGATCCCTGGCTTAGCATAAGGGTTCCCTGCTATTCCTTCTCAAACGAGGTTTTTTTTAGAAGTTCTAAGTTCTCCAAAATAAACTTTTCCCGGGACAACCCGAGCCAAATGTTGTGTTGCATCAACCAGTAGAGATCAGTGATTCAACAGTGTTTATCGGAGTTAATTGTCGTGCTTTGTAAAACTTACATGCTGGCATATCCGAGTGGCATATTTGTTAAACGCGCTCGGCCGCATTGGCGCCTTGCGCAAAAAAATAGGGAATCCCTAGCGGGGGTGGGTATGTGCCTGGGAACAGCCCCGAGCCGGGAGCGTTTGTTATGTGAGGTTTATGCATGCGTTATGGTGCCAAGCATTGGACGTGGGATTCCCCGCATACCATACACGTGGCAATGAACGACGTGTCCCGTTATGGGCCCGTTTTTGGGCGGTACCTTTCAAGTCACTTGCAACAATGCCCCCAAATTCTGACCGCAGGGGTACATAGTACATGTGGATGCCCAGTCTCCCATCTCCCACTACAGCCACCCATGAATTCGCAACCAAAACGGTGTGATAATATTAAACTAGCCTAAATAACCACCATCATCCTAAATGCTAATATAAATGGTTAAACATGCTAGTTTCCCCTGACTTCAACAAACCCTACTACATACATAATCAAATACAAACAATAAAACCAATCCACATGCATGTTTAAACAGAATAAAACAGTTTGTAGGAATAAGGGGGGGTAAAAATAAATTACTAATACAATAATAATGAATAACAAACAGAATGCCATTACCGGGGAAAGTTCACTATTCATTAGGTATAATGAGCTCTTACAGTTGCAATAATATGCATATAGGGTTGGTATTCTTGGTTATTTAAACTCATTGCATAAAATTATACTATTCAAATTCCTTGTCGGATAAAGCGCAACAATAGATAACGTTCAGGGCCTCGTCATTCCCCTAACATCAAAAATCAGTGATAAGAATAGCGAAACTCCCCTTTATCCACATAATAATAAGGAATAATTCAATAAAAAACACAGTAAATTGGGGAAAGCAAAAAAAAAAAAATCTCCAAACTATAATAAAATTTATGCATCGCCATGGTACATATAAAAATTAAAATAAATGGTATAGTATAGGGACAGTGGTTAGCCGCCAGTGCCTGTTCAAGGATGATGCCAAAAACAAAACATTCTGACATGTCTAAGTGGTTGATAGTATGCAAGCAGGGGACTTGGACAGTCAAGGAAGGGCCTATTCGTGGTGACCAGGGGTCGTGCCTAGCAAATTAGTGTGGGTATTATACCATTACCTTCGCGTAACTCCTGGGAGGATGGTCCGGCCGCTCACGCTTTGCTAATTACATATCAAACCGAGTCATTGTTTCTCTGGGGCACTAGTCTAAGCCCTGGTTGGGGGGGGGGGGGGCGTGTAGGGGTGTAGACCCGTAGGGAGGGAGTGACGATGGCACTCAGCAGGGGTGCCCCCCTTGGGGGGTACACCTTTCCGGCCCCACTGCTGGTCTGGTCCGTTTCGACGTGGGGACGTGGCGATAGCCTCCCTGAATTGGCCCTACCGTTTTGAGCGTGGGCTCGGGGACCTGCCCATTCATTGGTTCGGCTTACTTACAACCGCCCACCACACAATCCCCAAACGCACTCCCCCCCAACAAAGGGGTCCTGGGCCTCCCCTATCCCCTCTCACCTGCTTGTTCGGCTGGGACGTTCCCCCATTCATTCGGTTAGCATGGGCTCTTATAAGTTTTTTACCATTCCTTTTCATCTTCCTTTGTTAGCCTTTCTATCTTATTCGTCCCCTTTATTACCCCCCCTGATATCACCGCCCTCCACAGGGAGGCGTTACGGGGCAGGTATATTTCCCCCACACGCCAAAAGAGGTGAATAACACGAGCAAATTCCCCTTCCATCTTAGCAATTCTCCTATTGCAATCATCCACACTCCAATGACCGTGAGGGAAAAAAAAATTGAATTGTTCACTAGGTTATAATGGGCTCTTTATAGTTATTCCCCATTAATATTCACTATATAAGTTCTTATAGTGGATTAGATGCCACTTGAATACAACCATCTATTAATACTTTGTTAGGGGGAAAGTACTTTCCCCATACGGATGACTGGGGAATATGAATCGTGTTTTCCCCAACTAGTGGCACATAAGGTTGCTCAAACCACAAAACCCAAAAAAAAAAAAAAAAAAAGACTTGTTTGAATGTGATTGGGCACAAACTAAAAAAACAATATTATATTCAAACAAAAGCAAATACCAAATCAATCAAGTTCCTGGTTCCAATCACACAGGCACAGTCATTCGTAGACGTCGCGAGCCACCCATGGGAGGCATCCAGCTGAGTAAGGGTCCATTCAGAACTAAGGGCGCTTGGCCAATCCTCCACAGTATGTTGTAGTCCCACGCCAGTAGCCCCCATATTGTTAATGGGGAGATGGTTGTCCAATCCCTTCGCTTATGCGAGGCCACAGGATTGCTTGCTATCCCCATAGGGGTTCAATCGGGTAGGGAAACTGTCCTTTAATTTGTCATGGTCTTTAGACCTCTTTATGTTTATTCTGGCAAGTATTCCAGGACCAGCTTAAAAAAGCTCGCAGCAGGTGGTCTTGATGGCTCCCCAGCAAAAACACCACTCAAGGACAACCCTCGCGGCCCCCGATTATTCCCAGGTGTTTTTCAAAGACTAACCCCGCCGCAGTGCCCCCTTTTTTGCCTGAAGAAGTGCGACCCACTTTCAATTAATATTATTTCTAAATGGGCACTAGAAAGAATAAATATAAGTAGGATTAATCTAGTAGAACAGCAAGGGCGGGCAAAGGTTGATGCACCAGACACATGCCAGAAGACGAAACAGCTTATGGGGCAAGGCGCCTTCTTTGTTTCAGCTTTCCTCACAGGTTATCACAAACACCAAAGTATGAGGCGTCAGCATATCTGGTGAACCAGTAGACAAAGCGGCAGTTTCGCTGGGGCTTGGCCTCAGATCGTCGGTTGTGGAGAAGAGTTATGAATGAATTGTGTTGTGCTTAATACATGTACTTAGGGTTCACCATCCCTCTTTGAGTACACACATATTTTTTAATGTACACTAGTTAGTTTCGCATCATCGCCTAGGTATGGTTGAGGTCGGATAGGTACCTTGTCGGGAGCCACTAGCGTTGGATCTTGCCACAATTTGCACAATTGTTTTGGGTGCTTCACCCCATTGCACGGCCGATTGGAAAATGGTGGCACTATTGGTGCAGAAGGTATGGGAATGTCTGTCAGATACAGCCCGCGATTGGGCCCCTATCGACCTAAACCAGTGCTCAGTAACGCACCTGTATCGTAAGTCTGATGTTGAGGTCAACAGCGATCTATGTAGTGGCCGTTGTATATTTGAAGCCATCATGGGTAGCAATGGATATATAATTCAATGAATGGCAACAATAATAATAACCAAAAAAACAAAAAAAAATAATAAATTAACAAAATAATAATAATATTGCGTATTGTCAACCTTTAGCAAAGCTTGGGTGGGTGCCGTCCTTGCCTAGGCACCCTTATTCATATGGTTTGTTGGTTCAGCATGTGCAAATGTGTGCCAAGTCCAGTTCACCACACATATGAACAAAGAATTTAAATTAAAAAGTAATTATAAAATGTGTTCCATGGTGGTGAATTGTGGGTCATCTGGTGGCAAAGGTGTTCAGCTTTAAAGCTTGTTGTCATGTGTTCCATCATTTGGAGACCAGCAGGCGGTGGCTAGTCCATGCAAACACAGGTGATATTAATACTAACAATAGAGCGTTCTCCTGAAAAAGCTGTGTCACCCGCCATCACTAGTGTGCCAATGAGAGTCAGTTGGTGATGTTTGTAGTCACATAGAGGTTCATTCCAAGGTCAACGTTGAACTCCCTCTGGCCTTGGGTCAGTGGCTCTTTTGTCAAAGTATGAGTGCATCAGTGAAAATATGTGGGAAATTGTTATAGGCTTCAACAAAAAGGGGGGTCGGTCATCAGAAAGGGACCGGTCACACTCAAATATGGGTTTGGGAATGGTTTGTTTGCCCAATTACAAAGTCATTCAGTGATTACATATGAAAAATGGGGAATAAATGTTAACCTTTATTTTAATAATATGGTCACCGGTCACATAGGGTGTAAAGGTCATTGTGTACATCCGGATTAAGTCCTGGCTAGTGGTCCAGTTGGGCTACCTTCGGTTGCCGTACGCATTTTGGCAAGGGATGTCGCTGTACAGATTTTCATAAAAAGGGGTCAGGTCAACGTTCCCACAGGGGTTCATCAGAGGTCACTGTGTTTACACCACATAACCCAGCTTGGGCCAGTGTTTTTTCTTCGGACCAGGAATACAAGGTAACAGTCAATTGCATATGTGGAATGGGCAATTGTTAACTACCGGTTGGCAAAGGAAATTAGGTCAAAGGTTAAATAGGGGTCAAAGTTCCAATATGTGTTACTCCCACATTAAGTCTCACCCGGTTTTTCCTTCCAAGTTCTCTCACAAAATGGGTTCGAAGCCTCATATGGGTCATTCAAATCACACCATGAGAGCCTTGGGACAGTGGTCCTTCTGACCAATTATGAAGTAATCAGAAAAGGTGTTTGTGTGTAGTTGTTCTTCTGGGCCAATTATGTTAGTAATCAGAATGTGTTTGTGTGGACATGCACTGTTAACCTTGTTAGGGGCCACGGCTGCAGCGGGAAAGCCATAAATATGATGTGTCTTACTGTAAAAGTCAGACGACACAAAATCCAAATGTGTTTCTCATGGCAAGGAGGTGTCTGCATGGATGTAGTCCAACTTGCCGTGCATTTGGCCATTAGTAATGGCTGCCTACAGAAACGAGTGTGCAACACTTTCAGTGTGAGGTCTGTATCACATGATGTCTGGGCTAGTCTGCATGGTTGCAGTTCTCAGTTTAATGTTATTTTATTAAAATGGTGAGCTCTGCAGCCACAAATTTGTGTCATGCAAGATCCTGTACCACAGTAGAGGGTGCATGGTTGCATAATGTGTTGGTAAGGTGTTTGAGTGTGAACCGGTGGAACGAAAAAAGTCTGCCAAATTTCAAGATTGGGTTTTATCTAACTCCCCTTGTGCCTGCCATGCGTATCTCTGTAACGAGCCTAACGGCACACAAGGTCTTTCACCATTCATTCATCAAATCAAAAATCGTGCGGGGGTCTATCCTCCCCGGCCTTCGGTTTTTGCTTTTGGTTGTTTTGGGATTGGGTCATGGTTTGTTGGTCCAAGCCTTGCCAGAAAAACCACCCTTACTCAGAGGGGGGTTGGTTCGTGTGGTGGCGGGCAAAGGGTCTTTGGCTCACCTTTGTGTGGAGTGGGTTGGCGTGTCCCAGGGGGTGGGAATATCCTCCTTGGTCATGCATAATGTTTGCCTTGGTTAAACCTTCCCCGTATGGGTAGAGGGGATGAAGCCCGCTCTGGCCTTAGTTTTCTGAGTTGGGCCAATCGCAATTGGTTCCCTATTTTGTGTGGGCACGGTTTAAGTCACCCATTTCCTACTGGGGAATGCTTGTTGTGTGGATCACCCAGTGTGTTGTCAATAAATTGGTCAATGTCTATCCAGCCCTTCCTACAAACAATGTAATTACCGCCTCCCTGTGTTTCTATCGTTGGGTTTGAAAGCGTGATTCTGGGAGCAATCAAAGCTACAAATTGCCAGTTCTAATTGAAGAAAGTTTGGTTCCTGAATCATCCAGGGTGGTCCCCAATCCATTTGGTGGGCTTCCTGTCTGATGGGTTGTGAAGTCCACCCATGTAAGTGCCCATGTGACGGCCCCAAAAAGGATTGTAATAGGCCAATGGGGGCTGGTGTTACCTCGATATGGTACGGCCTTGTGACAGGCCACCAATCAGCGAGTTGCTTAGTTAAAAACACTTGGGTTTCCCGACGGAATTTTTGCTGATTGGTAATTTGCCTCCTTTTGTTCACAAGCCGGGTGGAGGAAGACAGTGCGGGATGGTTCCGAAAATCCCCCACCTCCACCCAAGTGGGTACTGGGGTGGGGGTAACTCAGGGTGGTGCAATGGGGGAGGGGGGTGCACCACACGGTTTGTGGGTTTGGTTGGGGCCTTGTCCAGGGGCTGGGATCATACCTCCTTCGGCTATGCAGAATGTTTGCCTTGGGTAACCTTACCTGTATGGGTAGCGGGGATGAAGACCAGCTCTGCTTAGTTTTCTTGAGTGGCCAATAGATGGTTCCCTTTTTGTGTTGGCACGGTTTAAGCCACCAGTCTCTGGGAAATGCTTGTGTGTATACCAGTGTGTTGTCAATAAATGTCATGTCTATCCGCCATCCTGCAAACAATGTTGTATTACCGACTCCCTGTGTTCTATCGGTTGTGTATTGAAAAGAGTGATTCTGGCGAGCAATTGCATCTAAATTTGAGTTTTGATGCAAATTCCCCAAATTCCCTCATTTAGGCCAACCACTGCGAAAAAAATTAGATATGCAGCCAGTCCACAATGAAAGCAAGCAATGCTTTAAATCATTTAATTCATGCAGATATTAATTTGTGTCACTAGTTTTAAAATCAATCTGCAACTATCGCCCGGTACAAAATGACGTGCAGTAATCTGACTTGACAATAGGAATAACCTAAATAGTTTTACGTGGGATTAGATTACTCAAAGATTAATCTGAAGTGACTTTGAACTTAGGTACTTGAACGTGATACAAACTAACTAAACAATACCCATGCTATGGGTTTTATTCAATTAGAAACTTACCTCATATACAAATGCCACTTGCCTACTAGTAATAATTCTGACACCTCGAGAATCCTCATGCATTGAATGTGCTATTGTACTGTACAAAACACACGTGTCAGTACTTTTAGGACGTATTAAAGATTGTCAAGGTTTAAAACCACAAGATATTCATGATAATGCAGCATTTCACTCACCCTATATCGAAGGTGAAAGACTCTGAAACCTTGAATTTCACTCTTTGATAAAATTATCTAAGAGTGAAGTCACTCTTAAATTTTCTGTTCTCAGTATTAAACAAGGTTTCACTCTCCAGATTTTAAAGGTGCAACAAGAGATTTTGAGGCACGCAAATATTGTGTCATAATAGTAATATCATATAGATCAGACACTCAATACATACATTTCTTACCTTGTGTTTGGCCACAGAAATGTCTTAAAAGAGAGAAAACGGGATTTTGATTTACCTATATTTTAATGTAAAACAAAATTAGAAATTTCATAATTTTTAAACCAAAGAAACATTTCTCAATTTAAATCCTTTCAGATGGGGATATTTTTGATGGAAAGCTTTACATCAGGGCAAAAATCAGTACTTTTGATTTTTTGAGGGACACCTGATATGTGAAATCTCTCATTGCACCTTTAAATTTCACTCTTGAGAATTTTTCTCCAAGAGTGAAATACTCTTGAGAAAAAATATGAGTGAAATTGCTGGATCATGCTAAAAATAGCACTGCTTTGTGGGCTAAAATGAGTGTAAAAGTCGGTGTTTTATGTATAACAAATAGACATTTTGTGGATGACTTTAGATTAAATTTCCCACAACTGATGCATTGTGGGATGGACTCAATACACCCTCTGATATGGGAGCAACTTGGAACAACATTTTGACACCATGCCACAGTTTTTAAATTTATGTACGACTCTTGACTTTGATATAGAGTTAAACTTTTCAAAGTTTGCTCTTTATGGAATCAATTCTAGAAAATGGAGAATTTATCAAACTTGACTGAGATTAAGCAATACAGCACACAGTGATGTACAGACTCAGCTGTCCATGGTCACTCAAGTTGTTCAAATATGATATTCAAAGCATGCAGCTACCAAAGCTAACTGAGCTTTGGGTGGAACCTCCAGAACTGTAAAAAACTAAAGCTACCAACTGGCTGCCTGAGATGTGTTAATTTCAGTGCCACTATTGCGCTGATTCACTTCAAACCACAAAATGTTCCTTTGAGCGCTCCTCCTGGAATATGAGCCAGTATGTTCAAAGACCATATCATGATGTCTGGGCATGCAAGCAAAAGGCATGACAATGAATACCGACCCAGGTGTTGTGATTAGGAACAGGTGGTGCTTGATCACCTAGGCCTGCTGTCAAGTTCCAGTCAACTTAAGTCAAGTGTGACCTTTCAAAACCGTAACTCTTGTTATTCATGAACAACTAGCTGTTGTACTACACAAAGCCAATTTGCCACTGTTTAAACCTGTTCAGCAGAATCAGGGAAAAAAGTACTAGTATTGAATTGAAGCTGCAATCTTTGTCACAATTAGTTGGGATACTTGCCCTCAATTATGCCATGTGAGGAAACGTTACGATTTTTAAAGGAAAATTTATTGTTTTGTTCATCCATTTCTCTACTTCTTCGAACCCCCCTTTTCCCCCCACCAATCAGTTGGGATACATAGTAGGACATTTGAATGAGCATGCTTCAAGTAACCAACATTGATCGATCCAGGGACCCATCAATGTCATGGGCAAAATATCCAAAACGTTGATCGTACCATAAAAATATCAGCTACATTTGCTGCCAATTGCCTGCCTGCCTGCCTGCAAAAACAGGTCACCATACTGCCATGAACGATTCTAAATTCTCTTTGCTGTTTTTTATGAAGCTTGAATTTTCACCGCAGACTGATTTTTATTGGAATTCCACCATAGTACATCCTCTTCAACCAGGTTTTTTGATAAATCAAAACACACACATACACAACACTTTGTGTGTTCAGTATCTGTACTCGTAATTGCTACTTAGCACTGTATTCACATATAAAAATAAAGCACCCTCTTGTTTTCCCATTGCTTGAGAAAAGCATTTACATTATGGCAAATCTAAATATCGTTTTCCACTTCAACGCCTTGTTAAAACCCAAATTGTGGCATGCCCCAACATCAACCATCATACTTGACATTGCTTAAGTCTTATATCAAACGTTAAGACCTCTAGGGGTTTTAAGCAAGAGAGGAAAAAAAGAACAAGACCATTAATACGCTATATCCACAACACTACTCTCACTAGCTGTGCACGGAATAATGACAAGACTGAGGACGTGGGCCCCTGCATTTCACATACAACCAGATTGTTCAGTGTAGCGTAACATACGGCTAACATGGAACATCAATTGCCTTGTCGTGTACAGGAACCTCTGCGCAAGGCTTTCCTTTTTTCCCTCGTTTTTTTTAACAAAGCTCTGATCTGCAAACACAGCCAGAAACTCTATCATATCATCTTACATAATCTGCTGATAATCAGCGAACTGTAAGTGGCTCTAGAAACGCAAGGAGTGCGTAGAAATTGCACAAATTTTAATCACTCTAATTGATTGTAATTTGAAGCCATACGGATCTATATCGCTAGCTGTCAATGTTGTATTTCTGCATTGTGGGTAGGGCTGCATTACCGAGTCATGCCTGGATATTACTCAGTTCCTTGGCCAGTAGAGTCAGCTTTACTCTGGTCTTTATTAAAAGGGAAGCCACCTCATTTGCTTCTGTCACTCACAAATAAAGAGGGGAAACTCCCTCAAGCTACCGTCTCCACAATACCAATGTTTACATTTGCAATATTATTTGAGTTTCACTCCAAGGGGTAAATCGCCGATTTCAATCTCAAAGTATACATTCCAAAGTGTTTTTACTTGACTTTCTTGTTCCTAAGGATTCACTTTGAAGAAAATGCAATTTTTTATATAAATTTTAACAGGTGTATACTGACTTAAAGGCACATTTCATGATTTTAACATCTTTGCTTTGTGTATGACTCAATGAAATACCATCCCCAGAGAAAGCTTCAATTCCTATTTCATTGACAGCATTTCCCATGACAATTTCTCATTGGTCAGTGTTTTGGAAATTTTGATGAAATAACTGAACAGAAATGTGGGCTCTAAAAGTAAACATCTACCATCTTCCACAAGTTGAAAAAATAAAATCCTCCTTGTTTTCTGGAAATACCAAAGTTAATTTCATTTCCTGTTCTCTAGATTTCCTTGACATTAAATTATAACTTTACCTGTGCCAAGTACTGTGAGATAACATAAAATTGTTACAAATTCTCAGTCAATTTAGTTAAAGGAATTTACTGGCATGATTCTATTGGCACTTACTATGATATATCCCAAAATAAGACATACCAGATGATTTTCATGTTCATGAGTATTCCTTGTGAAGAAAACACCATTTTCAAGCTTAATTTTCGTAGCACGGTTAATTTGAGGATTCTCTTGGCTGACCGCAAAGCTCCAGTGTATGACCTCCAAGATATATTTGAGTTTGGCAGGCTATTTTGAAATTGATGGTGCGCACATGCACGCAAAGTCTAAAACTCTTAAACAGAGATTAGTACTCAGTTACCTATTTTTTGCACCTTCAATTATCAATACATATTATAAGTAGAATTTGGTAAAATTTCAATGTATTTAATGGAATTTGTGAACATTTTAAATAATTACTGAGATGATTAGAATGTGTGTTTCATTTTATGATTTCACAAGAATTGAAAAAAAAATGTTCAATATGCAAACTCAGAATTTTTTAACAGAATGGAATCTAATTTGCAGTTATTTCTGATTTTGGGCTACTGTTTTAATTCATGACACAGTCAAACTCAAAGTTTTAATATGACCTGTTCGTAAGAATTAGTATATTCTTGTTTGGTCATGAATTAAAACACAAATTGGGCAAAATAGCCTGATTTTCGGAAAACCTTGTCTATGAAAAAACTTAGGGTGCTCAACAAGCACTGCTATGAGGCCATCATTCCAAGCCAATGCATGCAGACCTCAGCTGCTTTGATGCACACTAGTTGTTAAAGGGATTAGCAGCGATTTGCTAATCCGAAACATCGAAAAAATCATCAAAATTCATATGTTTGTATTTTTGTTACTGGCATGGATATGCAAACATAACCTGCAAGTGGTTGGCTTGAAATCTGTGTATTAAAGACAAGGCAGTACCTTTTGTCTGATTCTTTAATTTCTATACGTGCGTATCAAAATTCCGACTTGAGATCAAAAAAGACTTTCCCGGTGAATATCCCAGATTTTAAGCGTGATATTGTGCACCCTGATCAATACAGTTTGACCTCAAAACAAACATGATTGATCTTTGTTTATTCTGTGCTACTGTAAACCACAATCAGCTGTTTTTTGTAGATTTTGAGACGTCATCGCTGAATGTCTATTTACGGGAGACGGTATGACAAATTTCCTTAAAATACTTCATTTTTTTCACTATTTGGTGGTTTGTTTCTACATTAAAGCAGTTATATGGAATTGTACACAATTATCCCTGATTTATAAGTTCAAACAAATGCATTTCTACATTTTCGATTCTCTCGCAATATCTCTCCTAAAATCCCTTTAACAATGGATCACAGCTTTGCTTCCAATCTCTTCAGACAACACTGGCAGCAAATGTAATAAAGCATTATTTTGTGTTTCATGAGACCATTCATTCACCGCTATTAGTATGGTTATTATATATTTCACACAGATGATATTTCCTTGAGCTAATCTGACAGGGAAACCTTCTAGATATTGATCTCCTACCTATAATCAGTCACACTGGAATGGGTTTATGGCAAAGCAACACATTTTTACAATGACACTGATGATAGCTAGTTTTTTCTGAAGGTTCCTAATATGGTGAGAGCAATCATTGTCCATTCTGTAGCCAATCTAAGTTAGGTGGGCTTTCAAGAGGTTTGTAGTTTCTCTGCGTACAGGAGGATATTCCAAACACTCCGAAGCATCCGGGGGGGGTTCAAACTTTTGGTAGGTATATGTGCCACCCGGATTTCAAAATTGAGGTCCGGAGCTGATTTGGAGGCCAAAAAATGGGGTTTCTGGAACTAGGTTTTCCTAAAATTCTGACAATAAAGCTGACGATTGTCCCCAATTGAGCCTGAAAATGAGGGGGTCTTATAGGTGGCACAACCCTACTACCTCCAATGTGAGAGCACCTCCAATGTGAGAGCACCCCCTACCTCCCAATGTGAGAGCACCCCCCCCCCCCCCCCGCGGTTAAGCATGCGGCGTCAAACAGTTAAGTGTTGCATGTAAAGCCGCCTCGACAATCAGTGTTGCATTCAAGCGCTCGCCGCGACTAGAAGTATACACAAATCCGACGGGGAAGCCCTCGAAAGGACACCCTCTATGTCGCCGGCATTACTGGGGGGCATCCGGCCACCAAAACACACATGACACAGTACCACACACGCCGCATATGGCTTAACGAACGAAATAATAAAAATTATTAAAACCTTAAAAAAAGAAAAAACCTAAAAAATTAAAAATGTTAAAAATTTCACCGTTTATTTCCATGGAATTTATGGAATGGATGATGTTCAGGGACGGCCTAAACTGGAAGTTCCAGGAGAAGTGTCTTACTGTTGTTGAAAAATGAAGGTTATCTCGCCCACTTTGCTTGACTGAGAAATGAAAGCTTATGGTTAGAATACGTGTTAAAAATTGGTAATAACAGCCGCGTGAGAAAAATAATTTTCGTACATAAAATTCAACATCCAGACAAAAATAAAGTAACAATAGACTGTTGATATATTCCGTTTACGTGAAAACTTGAATAGTTCCAAAGACCGATCGTATTGCCTGAAAACGTACATCTGCCGAGAGCGGCTGTTGGTGTTTAGATCTTGTAACTTGTTCGTCTCTTTGGATATCTTCGTCTCCCTAGGAGACGGCTTAAGATTATTTGGTCAAGTTTATTTGGTACAACAAAAGTATTGGTCAAGCCTTAATATTTAGGTTGTGAATGTATGTCTGCAGTGTGACCTCAAATGCCTTGACATTTTGGCTAGATTTTGCAGCGAACGATTTGACCATCAAAATTCATGGCAGCAAGACACGTTCAATGACATCTGTATCTATGTGTTCAGTATGATGTAACTCTTTAGCAAAAAAGTTGTGACATATCTTTTATTTCAATCCATAGCAAAAATTTGTGAAAATAATTCTTGAAGAAATAGGCATTGTTCTCTATGAACTACAAATCCATATCACAGAGGATTACCTACAAGTGGTGGAGGAAGGACAAATACTACTGAGGTGAACCTGATAAAATACTGAGGGGAAGTCCACACACAAGTCTCAATGAAGAACAGCCTCAGCTGAAAACTACTTACAAACCAACCACACACACATAAAATAGACATAAACTGTCACAAGATAATCTAGTCAAAAAAACACAAGAAATCTCCCCTTGCAATGGAGCAAACACTCCCAAACAAGTTAACTTCAAGTGATTTTGTAAATGGACACAGGACCTAGGGTCTGGGGGCACATTGTACAATTCAACCAGAGTGTTAATCCAATGTTTAAATTAGTTACAGGAGCGGCTATATTTCCATCAGTTCCAGCTTGGAAATACGGCTTGTAGTTGTAATTCCTGCTCTGAAGTTTAAAACAAGAAAGGCATGAACAATTTCTTCACACCCTTTTAATATTCATATCCTGATAGATGCCTCTGTTCATCTATATATCACAGTTGCCATATGATCTTACAACCAGCAGATGTTAATCCTGGCTGTGGTTTGATCCAACACAGAAAGCTAAAACACAAGTGTGCTAGCATTTATGGATGAACTCTTCCTATGGACCGTTGCTACATTGCTTGGCAATTTTACCCATTTTTTGAGGGGGGTCCTCAGAAAGTTTGAGATTTCTGTAGTCTCGGCTAAAATTTTTCATTACCCAGCGAAATTTACGGCCCAAGAAATACTCCCTTAATGCTATAAACAAAAATGTTTCCAAATGTGGTCAAACTGCCACTTTAAACGAAACCTGTCTTATGAGCCAATTATGTATTTGCTTCTACTACCAAAATGGTGCATGGACCGATTTAAATCAAAGTATATTATCAGATGCTTTTGGTGATGTTTCCCGTGTGAAGGAGAAGAAAACATATAAAAAATCAGACCATGATCGGGTCACCCACCTTTAAAAGGCACATTTTACAAAGCAGCTACATCATTAGGAATTATACATTATTTAAATTTAGAATACAAGTGGATAGGTATCCTCCCAACTGGAAAATTAAAACTTGTAGTTTTAATTCATGATAATGGTGAGTAAGCAAAGATCATCCTTTCATACTTAATGATTCTGATTGATGACTACTTGTTTAGTTAAATCTTTCACAACAGCCATGGTCCTACTGCCAGCAGTAGAGGATACCCTGTTGCTGCTAGGCCTATTTGATCAAAGGGAAGTAAAAACATGTAATTTGCAGGCATTAGCTGATTCAATCATTTTACACAGACCACTGCTGAAATGCTTGGTAATTTTATACCAACAGAGACCCAATCTGTATTACTAAATTTTAAGGAGTTAAAAATACATGGTTTATTGGGGAGGGGGAATTTATTAAACGCTTGGGAAAGTCCCCCAAAACATTGAGACTACTATAGCCTCTGCTCAGGATTATTTACAAACCCTAACACACTAAAATTAGCAAATAAACGATATGATCGGTATTTTTGAAATCGGGCTGATTATGACCTTATCGGTATCTGATCGGTATCGGCAAAATTCAAATTTTTTACCTATTTTCTATACCGATTAAATTAAAAAAAGAGGTCCATACAAGCTTGAATTAAAATTGTTCGAAACTGATGGCCAAACTGAAAATAAATCAAAACTGAAAAACAATCAATTTATTATTTTATGTACACAAGAATGTGTATGTTGTTCCTAACTTAATATTTCGCCGTTTCAGTGGTTTACCTAAATCGATCTGCTACTTTCTGGCAGTTTCTGGCTGTCAAACGGCAATGATAACACAAAAAAAAACACAAAAAATTGGAATCGGAATGAACTGATTTTGAAATTTTAACATCTGTAATCAGTATAACAGATATTAGGGTGATCGGTTAGACACTAACTAAAATAAATGCTGTCGTATTAGTTTTTTCAAATCAATATCGCAATTCTACTTCTATACTGACACTCCCAACACCAGAAGTAATTCATTAATGGCCCTTAAGCACTTTCAGGTCATAGGGCACACATTGTACAACACAATCATAGCAAAATACCAATATTCAACTTTAGAATACAAGTGGCTATATATTTCAAATCAATCCAAGTAGGAAATACAACTTGTAGTTTTTAATTCCTGTCTTGAGATTTGGTCATGAAAAGCCCAAGTATTATCACTCACACCTTTAATACTTCCTATCCTGATAGATATGCCTACATGTTCACCTATCTATCACAACAGGCATATGGTCCTACAGCCAGCAGATGATAATCCTGGCTATTATTAGATCGAAGGGGAAGCCAAAACACACTTGCAGGCATTTATTGATAAAATCATTTTACGCATGGACCGCTGCTGCAGTGCTTGGTAATTTTATACAACCTACCTGAGACCCTATCTGTAACATGCAATTTGAAGGAGTTCAAAAAAATAATGCAAGGGTTTAAGGGCTTGTTACTTTGGAATACAAGGGTAGACTGTCTACATTTATAAAATGTCACAATGTGTTCACTCACGGCTAGTAAAACATGAATCATTGGTGAGGTGTCAATATTTTTGTAACAACCAAGATGTGTTGTTGGAGTACAAATACCATGGTACAACACCTTTGGTTCTGCAAAAGAGCTGTCTAAATAAAAAAAAATATTAATTACAATAAAAACATCTACAGTTACCGTATTGTTCCTAATAGTCGCGGTGCGGTGCATTTTTCAAAAGGGAGGGCATTTATTACAGTCAAAAATGGAAAGTCAAAAATCCTGCAAAAAATGACCTTACACACGCTTATTTTTGCTGATTACCAATAATACAAACGAACGAGCAGGGAGACGCTGTTTTCGCACCTCCCGAGGTCAAAGTTCCATACTAATAAATTATTACAACTGTGCACAACAGCGATTATGATACAGATTACGACAGTCCCGGCCATTAAATCATGTGATTTAGGTAAGCTTAACTCATTTTCTTGAATTGTTTTATCCAAAAATCGTAGGGGGTGTTTATTAGAGCAGGGGCGTTTATTAGGAACAACACGGTATATAAGTGAGATTGTAGGCAAGGTTAACAGGACACTGTGTGTATTGGCTGCATGGATTACATCTCATAAATGAAACAAATTGTTTGCATCACAAGATGCTAGGGGGCATACCAGGGGCGGATCCAGGATTTGAAAAAAACGAAAACATTACCAGGGGGCTGAAGGCTGAAATTTGTCCAAAATGGGCTGATTTTGCAAGATTTTGCAGAATTACCGGGAGGCACACGCCACTCCCTAAATCCGCGCCTGCATACGCACATATACTGCAATGTTATCATAGATGTAAATACAATTATAAATATAATTAACATGCATGTGCCACATTCAAATTAAAGATGTGCAGGGCAACTGGGACTTGACTTTTTTCGAGACCAAATCAAACTGGAGAATCGGCTGGGGTTGGGGCTGGGGACTGTGTATTACTTTGTGTTCAGTCTGGTTCAGGGAGTCTTGTAACAGATCGGGCCAGGTCGAGTTAGCCTTTCAACATTTCGGAAAATTAAGTCCAGGCCCAAGCCGAACATTTCCGGAAGACATGTGTTATAGGGGCATTTTTTAGTGCTGGGCACATCACATGTGTGTGTGATGTGCTTAGGGTATCAAAAACACTGAAAAGGGGTTTTCAATTCAAATGCATTTCCTTTAATCATGTTTTGCATCTACTGTCAATCCTAAATTCTATGTTAACAAAAAATATGAACTTTTATCAGTCAATGCATTAAAGAGCATGTGGAAAATTAGCTTTGGGAAGATAATATGCAAATGAGCTCAAACCATATTGAATATGGCACACTGAATTAAGTATATGCAATGATCTTATTAATATGCTTATATGAGACTGGGCCAGCCAGGCAGCCAGCCACATGGTATCCCCCCCCTACATTGTGGGGGTCAAAATACAGAAAATCCTACAAAGAATTCCACATTCCATACGTAACCCCTACCCAGTATTGTTAAATCAATAAAATTGATAATTGCATTTGTTTCCTATAATCAACTCAAAATATCCGTCAATACAGCAAGTGCCTTTTTGCTTTCTCACAAAACCCATGCTCTGCCCCTGAAACTTACCCCTTTGCACAAGGCTGCCTGCAAAAAACTGTGTCAACAAACATACCATAACACCATGCAACCATTTCCATCAGACTCTGTCTCAGCCTTAATAATACATTAGGTAAGTAGGTCGCCACATCAGACATTCCTGTATCATAATTGTGCCGTCACCAAGTTTTTGTTTTCATTTCAAATTAAAGCCAATATATGAATTTGATTGTGTTTAGATTTGTTAAGAGGCGCTGCTACAGTTGCTTAAATAACATTTGCCGCTTTGGGGCACTCGCCGTTAAGAGTTGATAGATATCGAGCAATCATCACACGTTCTTCAAATTTGTTTCAATTAGAAGCCAAGGTGTTGAAATTGTATTCCAAATTGTGTTCAATGCACTCAGCTCTGGGTGCTACTTTTAACACCTTATTGTTTGAAGTGCAATTTACTGTATTATTGATTTGAATAGAATTTCAAAAAGCTTACATGTACATGTACTATATCAATGGTAGAAATAATCATAAGGAACTTCCTTTTTTAATTTATTTTCATTTCAATTAAATTTAACTCATTTTGAATATGATCCTTGTATACTTTGAAAAGGACATCAGCGTGGTCTATGTGAATCAGGCTCTGCAAGTCGCACCTGCAGAACAACTGCAACGTGATGCGTGATTGGTCAGATCAAGCACCATGGAAGAAGACTGCATGAAGGGTTATTTTCGTGTGACTAATTTTTTGAATTTTGAACATTTCAGCTGTTTCTTAAATTCAGGGCTTCATCATATACAATAGTGTCTCTATGTGTACAAAATATTTTCACAGGGGGTTCTAATTTCATTGGCTAAAGTGCGTCATAATGATTGCAGAAAGCATGAAAATAAAACCCTCACAAAAAATTCCCACTATACAGTAGTTTGTTATGGTTATCCATGGTGTACAAAATATTTATTCACAACCAAAACCACTGGAGAAAATTATTTGACTCAGCATGAAGACAGTCTATATGTCCCACAAACATGGTTAAACGGATAATAATTTAGTATATAAATTTGTTAATGGTATTTGAGAAACAAGTCTGTCAGAATGGGGTGAATAAGGGACACCTACATTTTGAAAGGTGTATCAAAGACATTTTTAGGGTGGCAATTTGGAGGAATAACAGATTGCAACTCTAACTAACTCTAACCTCTACAAAAAGTACAGAATTTTGCAATTCAAATATGACCTTTTTTCACCCTGTTAGTGTCCCAATTCAGCCCATATATTATAGTGGCAGAGTTTGATCCTTTAATTATTTTTTTAAATCTTTAGTGCTCTACCACTTCATTTGGAAAATAACCACCATTTAATAACCACCACTTTTTTTTAAATGTTCTGTGTCTATGTTGTCCAAATTCACACCACATTTGAGCTGAGTGGAGAATTTTAGGCATAGGCCTAGATTTTTTTTTAAATTTCAAATAACAAAGATATTTTTTCTATGAGGCGACGAAAAAAAAATCTGTTTTACGGGCAAACGGACCTTTCAAGTAGGGTCGGTCGGTCGGTCGGTCAAATTTTTCTTTTCTGGAGGTCAAAATTGGCCTAAATTATACAAAATCTGAAAAATTAGGAGAAAAAATTTTAAAATTTTACAAATTTTCTTTTAAAAATAGCTAAAATTGATAAATTTGGGCTAAAAACAGGCTGATTTTACATGATTTTTGTAAAAAAAATTTGTAAAATTCTGCAAAAATGAAAAATCAGGGTCGGTCAGGCCCGTAAAACTGGGTTTTTTTCGTCGCCTGATGGGGAAGATTAGTATTGGGTTCAGACATAAAATGCATAATTAAGTGTCGCCTATGAGTCTAAGAAAGCAATAATCTCAAAAGTCTAAACCATCCCCACTCACCCTGAAGTCCCTGTTTTACGGTAACCTATGTGCCGATTTGCAAGCAGGCAACACAAAAATTAGCCCAAATTTTAATCTATCTTCAATATTAGCAAGTTGTAATGGTAATTGATTCATCAGAATTCCTCTTGTGGAATTCAAATGTGAAAATATATTGGCGTAAAAATTAGTTGTGTTACCGAGTCTCAGGCTCTTACAGGAAAACACCTCAAGGAAATACTCAAATTGTCTTTCTAATTTTGTCTGCAAAATGTGGAGTTTAATCCAAAACAGGCTAACCTGAAAATGTTGCCCGAGACTAACTCGCCATTCATAAGGCGGAGAAGTAAATGACACTTTTGACCTACTTGTTTAATTTGCCTTAAAGTTCCATACCATCATTTAGATTTTTGTGGGTTTTTGGCACTGAAGCTTGAGCAAAACTAAGCTTACCGATATCGTGATGCCCGACTGGAGGAAATTGGTTCACAAGCACGCCAAGCTTGTATTTCCTTCACATATCTAACAATTTATAAAAATAAACTTGCCATTCAGCATACCTATGCCAACACAAAATGGCTCTGATCCACCTCAAGCGGAAATACGCAAAGAACGCAGATTGCAGAATTAATCCCCGAGAAAAAATTAGATCGTATTACAGTACACATTATTTCTGAATCCAATACCAAATAGGACTAATACCGTCTAGTCTATAGTGAACTTAATTTTTCTCGGTTTAACTGAATGATTCAATAATAGTAACACTTAGCAGATAAACCTGCTGGTTGAAATTGTGCCCTAATTTACCCAGGGAAATTGCATGCCACAAAACCCTGTGGCAAACAATCCCTCATGAGTTTAATCACTGATGGAAGTCTTTATGCTTGATTTATTGCTTGAATAGTGTAGAATAGTTTTAAAAAATAGTTTATTATCGTGCATCAGAGGAATTCCACTTCACACTCACACCTGTGGACACAAACAAGTCTTGCACTTCAAAAGCGCCCTCAACCATCCCAGAAAGGGGACATCGGCGGTAGGACATGCCACTCTAACAGCAACGATGGATTCAAATCGACATCAACATCCGGCGTAACCAGAGTGCTAGTCTTTTTTCAAAGACTTAACGGTAGGAGGGCGCTCTTACACATATATCAGCCGACAACACACACACACAACGACTTGACTAAAGGCTATCTGGTCACAAATATTAAAATCTAAATGTTCAGTTATGAGAATAAATTACACTGTTTTATAGCGGGGTTGATCCTGACTGCCCAAAGGATTTTCAAGTCAATACTTTATGCTAATATTTAAGATTTATTGAAGGAAGGTTTAAGAGATGATTCTGCAGTGTCACTGGGACTGAGGTTGCCATAGAAAAGTCTATCAATTACTGTTTGGAAATCCCAAATACCTCAATCAAGCAGGTTATGTCCTGCCCCCCCCCCCATCCCACCCTGGGGGACATATTTACTATACAGGGATGGTGCTGTAAGTACAAATAAAGGTCATTTTAAGCCACCTGGTCGGCTTTGAATGGCCACTTTTAATCCACCTGATGGGGCACAACCACTGCCACATGTTTCACCCCTGTTGCATAAAAACATAAAACAATTACACTAAAGCTTCTGGGTAATTGTTCATGTATCCATCCTTTCTGGTCATTTTAGAGAAAAAAATGGAAGCACTACCTTCCCCGGGGGTAGGGCATCGATCCAATCAACATCATGAAGTGGGGTCACAGTAAACCACCCAATCCTATTCTTTTGTACAGTAAAAGTGTCAAATATGTTTTTTTCAAATGTTTTTCATCAACGGAAATACTACATGTAGTAATCTTATTCATTTCTAAAAGAGAAAGCTTCACATTGGCACCCATAATTACTTTACAATTCTGCTTGAAAAAAAGTCTAAAATTCTTGATTTTCATGATTATCATGATTTTTTGCAATTTTGCGAAATGACTTCATAGATGACGTCACTGTGACCAAATACTGAAGTCTTGTTTGTATTTTTCTATATATTTTAATGCAGGATGTATGTACCTATATACCCATATAAAAACGGCAAATTTTGTAACTAAATAATAAAATATTGCATCGTAGAAAAGAGCTTGGAATGATGAGAGTTAACATCACCTTTTTATATTAAAAAGTTGTTTTTTTATTGTATTTTTACAAGCATGAATGGTTTTTGAAATGTGGTCGACCAGTGTCACTAGCTCACATACTCTTCTATGCCAATTTTGTGCACATTTTTGCTTTCACTATCCAAGTAGCTTAACTAATTTTACTCATATACCAGATGTTTTAGTGATATTTACATCTGAGGGATGACATATCCTATGAAAAATCAGACCATGATCAGGTCACCCACCTTTAACTTCTTTCTTTAAAGTTATAAAACAGCAATTTCAAAATAAAGACTTCAAGAAATTTCTCCTTCTTTCTCCTCCCGACCTACTGAAAGAATATTTTCAATAAAGCTTTTATTACTCTCATTTCTTCTACAGAATCACAAACAACAACCATACTCTATGCTATTTATAAATGCATGTAATATCACTAAGGGCTAGTAAAATCTCAGTTCCCTTGGCACAGTTCAGTAGCTTTCATTCACCATGTATTAGAAAATACACCCCTTGTTTTTTGTGTATGATATATGATACCCAGATCACACAAGGTCAGCTCATGTCAATCAATGTATGTACAAGTACAACCCACTGAACTGTGTCCTTGGTAGATGAGCTTATTGTAACTCATAGTGTATGCTGTGGGGGCTGCGTTTTGGTTACAGTTACACAAGACAGGAAATGGATAGTCTCATCATCAGTTTCTAAGAACTTTGAGGCAATCGGGGATTATTGTTGCATTAATAGCACATCATTAAGCTGGTGTTCCACACAGGATTACGAAGATACGAAGAATGTAAACCATTCTCGCAAAGATCAATATAAATAAAACCGGGAGTTAACGCAATGCTGTAGAACCGGAGGAAGGAGGTTATCCGAGCGATGACTTTGCTGATATTTTTTTAGGGCCATATGTTGTTAAGGTGGCTTTAAAGTTAAATGCTTTATGCCTATTTTAATTATCACAGGAACACCACATACTTATTTTCAAATTTGAGTTAAACTGGAATAGATTTTGTAAAATTATGGTAATTCAATATTTTGCACTGCTCATAACTAATGATCTAATTAACAAAAGTTAATATTGACCTAAAGAACAAAAGCTAATTATGCAAATATTTATCAAATTGACAAAGTGCATTTAAGACTAGTGAAAGTGAAAACAACAAAAGAGTTCCTGGGTGAACAACAATGGTGGCAGTGATGTCACTGCCCCCAGCTAGCAGTCAATAAAAAAAATAAAATTGTTTTTTTTTTAATTGTAGTATGGGTTAACTTCAATCGGTTTGATTATTTGTTTATGCTGGACATCCTTTTAATATCATTTGTAAATGTACAAAAAGTCAAGTTCATTTTTCTAGATCATTTGCAACCAAGCCATACCAAATCTGGTAAATTGCTTTTAATTTAAAAATGATAAACCAGAACCAAATTCTCACTTTTGAAAAGTAGGCTTGTGTTGTAACAAATAACACCATTTTTTAAGAGGATATTTTCACAAAACACATCTTGGTACAATTCTGTCTTTTTCCATGTTTGTGGAATTATTTCATTAAGTACAGGTAGTTAAATAGTAGAAAATATTGCTCTTTCAACAACAAAAATCTAATCAAATATTCAAGCAAGATAGCATCTTACACATCGACTGTGTCTGAATGCAATCATTCAATAACCTTGGTCTTAGGTCTTTCATGGTAAGGCGCATTTAAAGGGGGATGGCCCAATTTAAGGATATGAAGTTTTCATCTTGATAGATTGGCCTTCACTCCAAAACCACCGCCGTCTGTAAAGTTTCGTGCCGATATTTTCATCCGTTTTGATGTGAGAGCTAAAACTTAATTCTGAACCCGTAGAGTAACGGTGTATCAGCTTATTGGTCGACCAAATGGGACACACTTTCGCTCATAACTTCCAAAACCAACATCATTTGTCTCTAAGCTTTCACAGGGTACATGACAAAAATAGTAGCGAATACAATCTTTCTTCTGATAACCAAAATGTTTGACCACACACAAACAAACTTCCGGTAAAATCCAGGGCTTCTGGGGACGAGGCCTATTACGATCGGGCCCTGGACCTTATAATTACTGTATAGGACAACACCTGATACGAAGCCCCCCAACTGGTCTGGTCTGCCGATTTTGCTCTTCTTTCAGACTTAAGGTAGAAATGACATCTAATCTTTTGTGACCATCTATGTGCTGATAACTATCTTGTATAGAGTATTAATAGCAACAAAAGAAGAAATAATTATAATCTTTATAACCTTTCAAAACATATTCTGCTTCTTATAATCGGACAGGTTAGAAAGTCCTACAATTTTTTAATCAATAGAATGTTTAAAAAGATACCAACAAAAGGGATTTTTACATACATGTAGTCAATATTCAAAAATCAAATTTGCATTGATCATTTTTCCATTTACTGATAGCAATCTCAATAACAAATATTGGCAATTTAAAGACATGAATCAATGACAATTGCTAGAGCTAGCCATGCATTTGTCTGTCATTGTCTGTAACGTCCCTGTGTGCTAACTGAGGTAAACTTGTGACTCCATTTCTTATGTTTTTGCTTTTATTTTCCATTATGGCTTGCAATGTCCTGATTTTTTGCTACTTGTGTGTCTAATTTTTTATAAAGAAAATCATGCACTCGTACAAACCCTCCATCGTACTTTTCTGTCTGGCTCCCTATCTGTCCGTGGCTAATGATTCAATTATTTTGTTACATCATCAACAAATCTCACCCAAAATTTTGATTTTGAAGCCACAATGTTTATATTTTAATTGAAAGCATGGTTAGCACTAGTTGGAGAAAAGGGGTCTGTCTAAGTGGACCCTTAAAATTCAATCACTTGGACTTCCACATTTGGGGGTATTAGTGGCAAGGTTAGAAATTTTTTTTTGGTCCAATATTGTTTTATTGCCAACAAAACTTAATCCAACCATCAATCATCCCCCCCCACCGTAAGTACTCACCCTCATCCCGCATCCCGTGCACCTGTGCGATGGTCATAAAGACTTGTCTATCGGGGGTTCGGCCTGGGAGTGATGCGAATATGTGAAGGGTGGAGGGCTACAGACGTTGTGAGGTCCGTGGGGGCAGGTGAGTCATTGTGTTTTACTGGAGGGAGTGTCTGCGAGCCAGAGCGGCGGTGGATCGAGAAGCTGCGGTTTTTGTTTGGTCATGGGTCATCGTCCATTAACAACACCGACCAAGTCCCAAAATAACTTTAGTCTACTATAATGAAGTTTTCAGTTTTGCAGTTAAAAAACTTGAAAAAAATTTTAGAAAATTAATGATAATGGCTTTTTAAATGGATCGTCTTGTTGCAACCGCACTTTTTCATTTTAGAATGCATTGAGTCTTCATGAGTTAACAAAGGTACATCAGACAAAAGGCTCAACACCATCCCAATTAATCATAATCACAATTGGAATGGTTGATAAAAAGCCATTTAAGAACCACAAAAAAATCAACAAACCATAAATAATGTTTGGACGAAATGAACGACTCGAAGAGAACCACCTTTTAACTTTGCATTAGCTATTGTTTAATTGCCAAAATAAACATTAATCCATTATCAATTACTCACAAGGGCCACTACAAATACAACTTTTATTAATGCAATTATGAAAAGAGATTGAACCTTTAACTACCTCCATACATTTTTCCAAAAAGTACTGTACATCTTGCATGCCTGCACATGCAACAAAATAAACAAAAAAAACCTCTCATGGCTAATTTTGTGGAGCTAATTTACACTTACTTTATTATTAAATATTTATTAACCTCACTCATTCTGAAAAAAAGTGTTCAAGGTGTTTTGTTTACATAAGACCAATAGTAAGTTTTAGCTCCCTATTTACCATTTTTCATACTCCCAAGTCAGAGGTTTCATCAATGCTACAATACTTGCGAGCTGAAAGATGTACCACATGTTAAAGACACTATCAGTGATTCCCTGAAAGATTCAAAACTATTTGAAATTGCAGGAATAGCCTAAAATTGAAGGATCGTTCTGTATATTTCTCATAAGGTTACTTTTTTCACTGAACAGTTGCCAGAAAAGGAAGAAAACGCGCATTGTTCAAAGCTGCGACTCTCCATTCAATTACGTGTTGAAGTAAGTTTCCTCAACCGGACAGTAATGCAAGGTATGTTAGTGAACCCATACTTGTTACATACATGCCAAAATCTGATTTTTCGATGATTTTTCGAGTTTATACTTTAATATAGCAAATAACTGATATTGCCTTTAATTTAGGAACTGAAGTATCGCATACTCTGCGTATATTCTGTTCAACGATCAGCACAAGCATATAGACTTTCAAATCTCTGGCAAATGAACCACCAAGACGGATGTTTTTCTCATGTGATTTTAGTACAACTCATTTCTTTGGAAGTGCCTTGCACAAATAATGCCAGTGAAGACTGGAAATGACAAGAGCATGTAGAGTGAATCTTCTCTATTTCAAATACAAAGCAGCTCAAGTTGTCATCTTGTGTAAATAGATTTTTCAGACTTTTCATGAAATTTGCTACCAAACCACCTTTAAGCATGTTTACCACTATTTAACACGTATTTAGTAATAATCCCAACTATGAAACTGGACAGTACTACTGACATTCCGGTTTTAAATTGCATTAAATCCATTTATTCTATTCCCTTTCTGCTTGTCCCCATTATTGAAATGCGCATTCTGATTGGTCATTTACTGCCCATTATTCTGCAATAATGGGTCGCCAATGCATTATCATCATTATAACACCCTGTTTTTCGGTAATAGAATAGAAATAAAGGGTTTGCAGTATTATTTATGGGCTCATAATGTATCCTCACCCTCGGCCTGAAAAAATTAAAATAATGGACTTTTCGGCCTAGCGGCTTCTCCCGTCCATTATTTATTTTTTTTTCCGACCTCGGACACATTATTCGCCCATAAAGATACTGCATCCCCCTTTATTCTAGTATACCTTGGTGTTGAAATAGCAATTTCCACCTCACACTGAAAACAAGAATATTTGGTTAAACGACTTCACCATGTGAACAGCCTGAACCCTCTAGCTGGGACCTTGACGAAGGCTTTGGCTTAATTCCAAATAAATGTAACATCAATTTAAAGATTTGCTATATTATCTTCACTTTTATTAATTTGCATTTGAATGTGATTATGTAACCTATATGCTGTTGAAATAGAATACAATTACATTACATATTTTGCACATGTTTTTCTTTTTTTCATGCGTCATGCCTGGAAAATGTGGGGGATTTGGGAATTACATTCCAGGGAAATTTAATATTTGGAAGGAATTTTTGTATAAAAAATCAATAAGAATTGAAGGGAAATTTTGAAATTTTGGAGGGAAAATTTGCAACTTTGGAGGAAAATTTTGACTGTATTCTTGTGAAATTTTGCATTTTTTCCTTCCCTGCATGCATTATTTAGTTTAACAATTCTAGAGTTTTAATGGCTAGTGATTGTAATTATGATGTGTTCCCACCTCTAAGGAGAAATCTGACACTTCTTTTCTCTCCCTTTAAAGATGCATTAAAAGCCGATTGCAGTCAAAAAGCTGCCCGGCATATTCATACATGTATTGGGCAGTTATCGTTTTTTCATTTCAAAATCTCACATATTTCATGTGAAACTTGTGAGTTAGAGTTATCTTGGAATTGCACACTTCTTGAACTAGCCCACCTACAGTAAGTGTATTAAAGGATTTAACAAGTTAAACATAAGAACTCTGACAAATTTACAGTGGTGAATTATACATAACACATTAGATTTTTGCAAAAATCTGATCCAATCACAGCTTATTTGAATACATTTTAATGACATTCCCCATTAAATTTTAGGCAAAATCAAAAATCACAGCTTCTCTGAATGCAGCTGCAAACTTTCACTCAATATATCATAATTTGTCATGTCAACTGTAAATATCTTCCTGTTTTTTCCAACTTCAATATACTCCCATGTACAGTGTTCTCAGAAACTAAAATCCACATATTGAACTTTAGAAAAAAATCTTGATGCTTTGGATAGTGTAATTAAACAGGCACAAGAACACGGAAACCCGAGGCTAAATTCTGACCTTCAATGTGGAGAAAACAGACAATAGCCCAGCAAAATTTGATATTGTCAATTTCAAGTAGCGCTTACACACTCCCAGCGCTAGTAAAACATTCTATCGGCCTCTGTTTAGACGATGTCATTACCGGGTAACAAGGCAATTATTTCTGAGCACAGTTGAACCAAGCAGCCAGTCACTAGTTGAAAATGATTTATCATACGATTGGTAATGCTCCTTACTACGAACATGATGCCAAATATAAACACGCGCGAAAGCTAAAGGCATCACATCGACAATACAATCCAAAATATCCATCCCAATTCAGAGTTGTAGAATACATTCACAAATGAAATTGTTGGTTAGCTTACTAAAGCATTGTGTTCAAGTAAAGTAGCTAATACAATGGTATTGTGGCTGATCAAATAGAGCGAACAATATGGCACTCAGCGAAGCACAGATGATAATGATAAACCTTTGCCCTACTGCTATAGTAAATGCAATCAAGTGTGTATTGCCCTGATGGCTGGATGGACTGACTGCTTAACACACTGTCTGTGATAAATCATGCTAGCTAATGTATCTGGTCTATCTTCCTTCCACCTGAATCACCTTCTGGTCTATATAGGTTGCATCTCAAGAAACAGGCTCCAGTATAACCTGTAATCAGAGCTTTCTTTGGGGCGCTGTGATGCAAAATTGACTAAAAAATTTTGTCAATTGACTCAAAGAATTTGGAAAAAAGAAAAGAATAAATGCTAAGGTCACAGAGGAGATTTTTTATTGGGGTGCCATTATAACCTGATTGTAACAAGAATGCAATAAATTTATGAACAACTATTCATGTCCACACAAAGGCCGAAACTTTGGAGTTTCAAAACTATGGAGCGTCGATCACGGTTTTTGACCATGTACATGCATTTTGAGTTTTTAACTCCAGAGTGTTATCCAGGGTCTAGCGGGGTTTATACCCTAAAAAAACTTCGGGGTGAAGCACAAACTCTGATAACATTCCAGAGTGTTTTGGAGTGTCGTGCCATGTGGACAGCTTCGGGGATAGGAGTGGGGGATGACCTCGCAAGATCGTCTTTGTTGACAAATTGTTTGAATATCATGCGCGAAAAGCCACGGCTTCCGGGATGTTGACTTTCGGTCTACACTCTACGAGCTAGAAGTGGAGGAGAATGGTCGGGGGATGATTTCAGAGTTTCGGCCACAACTTGGAGAGGTTATATCCCGGAGTAAAATAGATTTAATTTTCATCATTTCAGTTTTGTGACCACCTGAACTTGGCTTATAATGGTCACAAGGTAATTAGGTCATTATCCTATCATGCTAATTCCAATCCACCTCCATAAAGTTCCATTACCACTCACTGAGTAAACAATGATGATAACAGGATATGGTCACACAGGTATTTTTTTTTTTTTTGCACAGGATTGCAATCCTACCATGATAGCAACTGGCTCAATGACCATTCATAATTGATAACACAATCCGATACATCGATATGTATTATGCAGTCACATTTTTACAATTGTAACATGATCATAATTGATCCGCATGTCCTGATAATTTGTGAATGGCCACAAGCTTTTACAAGGTGTCAAAAGGCTGATGAAAGCAACAAATGGGGCCCTCATTTGGACTCAACTACTTTTAAATATTGAAAGACTTTGGTTGGGTGTTTATTATCAAAGGGATAACTACTTTATACCCACCAGGTTAAACCAAGGTTGGTTTTCATGAATGGGGATCTCTTTCATTCAACTACGCTGAAGTGTAGGGTACAGTTGCACACTCACTCTTTGGACCCGTTCAGATGAGTATTTAAGCATTTTTTTAAGCATTTTTATTAGGGATGGGATGAGGCTGTGAATCATTCAATTTCCCTTAAAGTCATTCAATGACAAGCATTATCACTTCCTGTAAACACATTTTTAACATGAACCAATAGGGTACAAGTGGCACAAACCTTTATGTGTTACACTGGTCAAAAGTTGTTATCGAATTCACTTTTTTTTTTCCATAGATTGACAACTAATGCTAGCTAATTAATTTGTGCTGTAAGTGGGTTACAGTCTGAGTGTGGAATTTTGCATTCAGAAGGTGGTGGTTCAGAGACGGTGGTGCTACTTTCGAAGTAGCCGTTAACTCACCGAAAAAATCCTTTAATCCAAATTAGCGCCTCTTAACAACGACGCACGTCCACACGAACTTAACACCGACACCTTTCCAAAGTTACCAGCCGAGCCGCCTTCATCTGTCATTGGTAAATAGCGGAAGGTAAGCGCGCCGCTAGCGCTGACCCGACAGTTAATTTGCTTGAAACCCCAGGAAAACTCAACCATTGTAAACAATGCCATAATGGAATCCTCCAGCAGGAGTGTGTTTTTTCATTTAAAAATAAAAGCGATAATTTTGGTTTCTGGATTTTCTTTAATACTCTCGCCTAGAGGATTTGGCAGTAACGCTGGTTTTATGCTGATACTCATTCCCCCTACAACCATCAGTGAGACCCAAACAATGACATGTTCCAAAAAAAAACAAACAATCAAAACAAAATTATGCATCAACGAAATGTGGTTCCTCGCCACAGAGACAGAGTTACGGGTGCCTGGCCGGTTTACGGAACATTTTTTATTTCGCAGCTTTGCTGTGATTAAATCAGCGATTGTCCTTAATACAAATCATATAAAGTTTCTAATCTCTCACAAATAACAATAATATGTACTTATTTAGATTGAATACCAATCGAATTAATTTCTCTCTCAATGAAATTTTGTGGGATTCTTTTTCACAACTTTTTCAAAATCTTGGCACCTGCGCGTGTTGTGCATAACCAACATGAGACACGAAGGCTGTCCTGTCAACGGCACGTGATCGCGAAAAGGGAATCCCTATTTTGAGTTGTCTTCAGCTTCAATTTTATCTTGCACGGTGGGTTCATTCCGAAATCTCGATTAACGCTTGTATAAATCTCTCTCCTCATCTCTCTCGTCTCCTCTCTCTCTCTCTCTGACCAGTTTTTGGTTTCCTTGTTCGCTTGTTTTTTGGGGCTGTAGCCTTCTACTATAGATCAATCAATTGGGAAAAACACAGTAAAACTGTACACAGACAGAGACAACAAGCACATGTCAGACCGCTGTAAAAGTTGATGACACAAAATAAAATGGCGTTCGTTTATGGTAATCCACCGCTACGGATAGTTGCACCCCGCATGTCGTAGTCTCTCGGGTCATATACTAGGTCAACTATGAGATGAGGTCACCCTTAACACCGACGTCGTGAGTCACTTTCACTCACACTGCACTACCAACGACGTCGCTCTCAAGTAGCTCGCTACTTTTTAAATTTCTTAAAAGTACATCGTCGTTGTTAACTCGTTGTTATCTTTAACAATGATGTTGTTCAGAGCACTTACTCACGAGCTTACCAATGACTGTGCTATCCAACGACTTAACAACACGTTGTGACATGCCTAAAAAATGAATTATGTTTGCTGGTGTAGGCCGGAGTGTATGGGCCTTGAGTCAAGGCGTCATGCCCCGGCGTCATGCTTGGTAAACCTTGAAATTGAAAACAACTTTAACTTTACACCTCAAAAAGTCATAATACAATTATTACTTATTTGAATCACCTCAAATGAATGATAAAATGCAGTTTCCACTGGGCAAAAGTCTTTAATCGATTTTTTTTTTTTCAATGACAACAAGGATAGCAAAATTCATGTTGTAGTTGTTTACACCTTAAATGATTTTTGAATTTGCATTCAGAAAAAAGATTACATTTTGCTTGGTTGATACTGGAGTGTACGGCCTCGAGTCAGGCGTAAACTTGAAATCGATAATGACTTTCATTTACACTCAACAAGTCGTAATAACATTATACTTATTTCGATTCATTCACTTCAACTGAATGATATAAAGTCATCATTGAAATTCGACTTTTTGAATTGCGTCCTAATTAAACGACTGACCTGTTTACACCATCAAGCAAATGACTTTGATTACACCTTAATGAGTTCGATGACGACTTTTCCAAGTGTAAACGCCCTAAAAGCTTCATTACTTTGAAATTGCGTCTTAATTGTGACTTATAATACCTGTTTACACTTATCATTAAACAAAGGAATGAATTTGTTTACGACCTAGTAATTGATACTTTTGCCCAGTGGAACCCTGAGTTTAGCACTTACACACAGTAGATCGCTTCACACCAATGGGACCCAGTTCCACAAAGAAACATCCACTAATACGTACAGTACACATCATTGCTGTCATCATCCACTCGCTCGTACTTACTCGGCTGCAATATGTACCGGTTTTCATTGATTACTATAGTGATTGAACCCGTACAGGTCTGTTTTCCAGGGAATGACAAGCAGTTTGCAAGAGAATTTCTCAGTTTAACGCCTGGGATAACAGAATTACTACTGCTAGTGCCTGTTTTATATGGGATTACAATTATTGGTTCTGAGACATTTTATAGAAGGGAAAAGCTTGCTGCCAGACTTTTTGTTCCGATCAAATGTATCATGCCTAACGAGGTCTATGCTTTGGGTGAATCATGCACTTTCCTTGTACACAAAATGATCTGAACATAAAAAAAATAAAAAAAATATAATCCTTTTTTTTTAATATTTGTCCTCAACTCTTTTGAGATGCAATAAAAATAAAATTATTTTACACCAAAAATCAAAACAACCATTTGATTAATCCATAGCTGTCTGCAAATTGCCGTGTAATATTTCAACGTTAATGTCGCATGTCAAGAATAACGTGGCAGAATCAAATGGAAATATTGCACTTTGATACCTCACATTTGACAGCCCAGTCAATCTCCACTTAACCACAAGCTCACACCACGACTCAAACAAATATCGAAATACGGGGGCTTTGTTAATCATTTTTGCAACTATCCTTTTTTTTAGATTATGGAGTTTTTGCTTGATCTGCTATTAAAATCTACAAACCGTGATGTTCATTCTCTTTCCAGCTCACTAACGCAATTTGAAATTGAATGTACACATTCATCACTAATAATGCCTTACTTGCCCGTGCATTGCTATAGGCAGGTGAGATAACAAACTGTGGTTCTAGCTTGTTTTGCAAGACTACAACTACATGTCGCGTTACTTCAAGTCAATATGAGCTAGTAAAATCTCATTCCCTTGGCACGTTCAGTACCTTCCATTCATAGTGTATTTAGAAAATATACCCCTGTTTGTGGATGATATTAGTTCCAGTCACTGAAACTCAGAGGTTCGCCATATCTTAAACACTGTACATTGCATTGAACGGCCCTATGGTTTCAGAACGGAGCATTGCAGAAAAATGAACGAATAATAAAACCAGTATTTCCTCCTCAATTTACAACAACAAAAGCAGTACCGGAAAATTTCATGATACGAAGAATCTCACATACCTTCTCTTCCAATTGCGGCAGTTTCAGGCTTGAAAAAAAGCAAACAAAAACAATTTGGACGAATTTTGGGAAAACAAGGCAGAATCCACATTTTTCGTCTAAAGCCCAACAGGATGAAGCAATACAGGTTAAAGGTCACCACCTGGTCATACCAGGTCATACATGTGACAAAACTTACGAGTATGGTTTTGGGTATTGTTGGAGTGTTGAACGCGACTTCAAACGGTTCGCTTGGGGTGTCGGGCCAGACATTGTTGAACGGGACACGGTACTATCACGGGCCAGTCGTTTGATATGAAGATAAATCAAGATTTTTTGGTGCTATTTTGGAGCAGAGAAGTAGTAAAATGATATCTTTTCTGAATGGACGAAAGGAGGGTAGATTTTTTTTTTTAAAACCCCCCCCCAATAATAAACTATGGGCGGGTCACAATTTAAATAAACAGTTGTGTTTGCCATCTGTCATAATATCCTTGCCCAGGTAGTAGATCTATCCCACGGGAGTATTGATTTTGAAAGGAATCTAAATGCACGGGAGATGAGATGAAATTAACTTTATCAAAAAGCAATTTTACAGGTTAGGTTACTGATAGTTGAAGGTTTCCAAAAAAAAAAAAAAAATTTCGATTACATCAATTTTCCAGCTACTTTTGCTTTTCTAAAAAAAAAAAAAAAAGGGGTAGAATTAGCTTTGGACATAAAAAGTAGGGTCTCCTGGAACTGAAATGGTCCTAAAATGAGGGCCTTAGAGGAGGCACATACCCATACTTATTCCCCCGATGTGAGGAACCCCTCCCCCCCCCCGAGAATACCTAGTGCTAACGGAGAAGGATCCAAATTTTGTCACCTCAGAAAATTCTTTCGTTCCTTACCCACCCCACCCCGTTGTAAAGGTCTGGTTACGGTTATGCCACTGTGTTTATTACATCAGATCAGGCACTGCAATTTTGAAGTATTTTATTGTAAAAAAATATGGCGGAAAAATCACAAATACTTGCGCGAATGAGATGCCCATGATTTTCGTAAACGGCTGGTAAAAGCAAACAAGGTCAATAATAATACGAAGCCATACACGGTTCAATCACTCCAAACAAAACCAAATGAGCGCGTTCTCTTTTTTGAGTTCAATACGCCCGTGGAAGCTCTAGCTAACATGACACGCAAAGGTCAAAATTGGATGTCAACACCTGAGTAAAAACTTCTCTCGAGTAATCGGAAGGCCTATTTTTACACAAATTTTATCGCCCATGGAAGGACATATCAAAATGAATGGTACAGCAGGTTGATGGACGAGTATCTAGCGCACACAATGGAGTGTTATTTGGACAATAATGTTTTTAGGAAGTGCGCCGCAGTATGAAAAGGCGTGCCACTTAGCAAATTTCGACTGTTCAGGTGATATGTACATTTCCCGTTTACCAGCGGTACCAAAACCAGAGGGTTCAGTAGATGATAACGAGTAGTGTTAAAATATAATGTTGACCTTGGATTTTGGTTACCAGAACTAGGATGATATCTGTCCCAGATCACACAAGGTCAGAAACAAAACATCATGTCAATGTAGGTACAAGTAAACCACTGAAACAGAAGTCCTTGGGTGGATGGCCATATTGTAACTCACTGGAAACATTGGGAATTTTGTCTATAAACAAACATGTTCTCACTACTTACATTTTCACATATTGTACTGTGCGAGCATGAAGACTTCTAATGTCTATAGGAAAACGGCCAGGGATGCTCGCTCGCGAAGTCTCAAGACTTTCGCTAGACACAGTGGCTCATCCATTCAGAATTAATTGAATCAGATTCAAAATACTGAAGCTTCCATTTGAATAAAATCTATTCCATTTTCTTGGCCGGTGTTGATTTTGTTAATCTAGTTTCAGGCCTTAGCTGGTTGGAATGTGACATGCTCAAATGCAGACATAGGCATATGGTGGCAATACTTGCTAATTTTTCAATTGCTTACATACGTAAGTTAGTAGCATTGATAGTACTGCATTGAATTATTACTAATTTGCCAATAAAATAAATAATGGGTCTCTGTACCATATTTACGTGTAGGTACAGTCTCCCCTGATAAATAAAACTTAAGATTAAAAGTCATAAAAGGTTGGTTGCATACTGTCCGAGGACACTTTTCCCCCAGCTTGAAATATAAGGACAAATTGAAAGAACATAAATTTGCCTTTATTTCCCACTTTTTGAAGTGAGATTATGTGCTTATTTCACTGGTATAGATCCACACAAATAGTCCCTGTGGTTTCGCGAAAAAACTTTTCAACGGCATGCGAGAGATACTGGTTTGAGACCGTGCATTGTCTTTTTTTACATAATGCAGGTCCATTAGTTTGAGTCTTTTAATTTATAAACAGTTAACAAGTCCTAAGATACTCTATGCTTTGACCTAACAATAGTGTGATAAACAAAGAAAGTTTTCCTGTTCCAATGCCTGGGGGACACCAGATTATAATAATTATGATACACTGGAGCCAAGTGCTCGCTTTAACAAGAACGAGATGTCTCGGAAGCGTGCAAATGAACCATAGCATGGAGGTTGTGTGGGAGGTCAAAATTAATATTGGTCGACCAAAATGGGGCACATTTCACAGATTTTGCTGATAACATCCAAGAAAAACAGCATTTAGCCCTAAGAGGTAAATGATTAAATCCCTTTCGTAAAAATTACGACAATACACCAATGTACACAAGGAAAGAGGAAATCACAAGCAATAAGTCTGTATCCCTTTGGTATCAAATGTTAGAATGCACTGTTTTTTTATTACAAAAACGAATGGTAAAAGGGCTAACACTAATGTGTAAAAGTACCTAAATACACCAAAATGTAACAAGAAAAGACGAACAGAAAAATAACAGCAATATTTCGTATCGCGAGCTCACACGTGCAAAAGATGTCCCATAGAAAATGTTTCCAAATGGCTTGTGCGAAATGGTGTCGCCGAATTGGGTTTGTTGCCGAATTGACCTGTCACCGAAGCGTCAGCATACGTAAAACAAAAGCATGAAAAAAGCAACTTGGTCAAATTTCGCATGGCGACCTCGCTTGAGCCTTAACATCCAAGAAATCCTCAGGTATGTGTTTTGTTAAGATAAAATAGAATCAATTTTCCAATAAGGCGGAATGAAAGCACGCGACAAGTGTGAGGTTTTTATCAAAGTAATATTGACACAGTGCTAATATTTTTTATTCAACCCTACCACGGACGGGTAGTTTTGGCCGGCCGAAAGGCCCCGATGCATTTACAAGCATTTTTAAAATTTGGTAACGGCCCTGATGCATTGAAAAGCATTTTTTTGCAAAGATT